>JANHGN010007289.1:9637-27796 GCA_024605025.1 Megaceryle maxima | reverse complement strand
ATCTCACCTTATTGGCTTAAATTTCGGTATCTTCCACTTCCCATACAGTGAAATATTTTACACATCTTTAGTTTCATGCCTTTTTGTCAGACTTGCTCCTCAGACTGGCATACTTGATAAAGAATTAGGTCTTCAGCAGAAAAATAAATATTCTGGTTAAAAGAAAATGTTTAGAACATTGCAGTATATGTAATAAAAATAATATTAAATTATAAATCTATCAATTTTGCTTTGGAATGAGTAGTGGGCTTTTTTTTTTCCTCTTTTTTTTTTTTTTTTTTAACAGGCACATACGTCCATTTCTGACCGAATGACTGTAAACTCTGCTCAGAGTGCAGGCCCCATGGTCATGTCTTATCACATGTACTCCACTTTTGGATTAAAAGGCGTCTTACCCCTTGGATAGTGCAGTAATCTGCATGATGTAGTACATAGTGGAATTGACCTTTGAATAGTTCCAAAGGGCTATGGGACTGCTTGCAGCTTAAGGGTATTTTGAAATTTTTACAAGGAGATGATAAAGAAGAAAGATTCTAATTCATCAGTTAGACAACTTATTAGTTTGATGCTAGATTTGGTTCTTTAAACAATCATTTACCCTGACATGTGAGTAAAAAACAAAAAGACCTTCGTGGAAGCTTAGAGAACCATTGTTTCTACTTCTTGTAATGCCAGTATTAGCTCTTCATTTTCTTTTTAATGCAGCAAATGCCTTTTTTTGCAAGGTCAAATTATGTCATTCTAATTTACTTCTATTTATTTTCCTCTTCTTCCTTTTTAAAAAAAAATTTTTTAAGAAATAATACTGCAAAATCCTATTAGGCCAGATTTTTATCAGTGACTGATACTGAATTTTTTTTCTATATAAAGTACAAATTTATTTAGAAAGTTTTGGACAGTAGTAAACCAAAGTTTGGAAACAGTAAGGTGACAGAAGCTTGGAAGACTGCAAATGAGCTTATATAATGCTTGTATGGAAGGATTTGCAAATTAAAAAACCAGAAAAGAATGGATTTTCAAACAAAAAGCTGACATTGACAGTAATTTTGGAGGCAAGAGTATGGATAAAATGGAAATCTGGTCATTTGTCTGTTCTTATGTTGTTAATGACTTAAAATTTAAATGTTACTTTAAATGTTCAAACCTGATCCATCTGAACCTGGCTTTTGGTATTCATTGCACACTTAACCTTTGAGACTCACATTGTGAGCTGAAAGAAGGATACAAAGGGAAATAACTGTGTAACATCTGCTCTGGGGCCTGAGGACATGACATCCAGAAATAGAGGGGGTCTATCAAAATTGAACAGTGTGCCTGCTGTAGTCTTGTTTGGGGAAGCAAGGACACTGGGTGGGAGATCAGAGAAGGAGGGAATATTTATTGCATCTTTCCAGTTGCCATGAATTTTGGTCCTCAATAGTTAAACTATTTCTATTCCTCTCCTCTCTTAGCTCCCAGAGCTGCTTATAGCTTCTTGGCTGATTTCTCTGTGCTGAAAGGGCTTATACTAATGCACGCATGTGTAATTACTAATACATTTGTTAAACAAAGAAAGCATGTATTTCACTATAGTTCACACAATGTGCAAGTGAGCAAATTCAGACTCGACTGCTTTCCTTTGTGGTTTTTGCAGAGTACAGTTCTGTGATCATTGTTAAAAAATTACAAAACTTCTTGGTATACATCTTGTCCAGGGAGCCCTTGTATCTTCTAAATAAGTTGAGTGTTATCTCTAATAAGGTTTAGCAGTTTTTGTGAATAATGACCCTGGAGGCTGCATGAAGAAAAACAATTTTCCAGAATAATGTAGCAGCTCTGCACAGATGTTTACTAGGGGAAGGTGGGGTGAGAGGGGATTGTGTGGGAGGCATCTGTCAGGGAAAACAAAGATTTCCCGGGAGAACAAGAACAACTTAACTGTAACACAATGACTTTATGTAGAGAAAACTACTAGATTACTACCACATCAATTAATTTACAATTTATAATTTATAAAATCTTAATCACTATTTGCCTGATGAACATAGGAATAGTTCAAACAACATCTATCTCCCTGTGAATCAGTAATGTTAAACTGTCTATTACACAGTTTTAAAAGTTGAAGAGTTTTTTTTGCTTTTGAGCGGTTCTTGGTTTTGCTTTGGCTAACTGAATACATGAAATATACCTATAGCAATGAGGCAAGATAATTGCTTTTGATTCCAAGAACATTAACTTTGTGTAAAATTGCATTTTTTAGATAGAAGGAAGACAGATATCAATGACACATGAGCAGTGCACTGAGATTTTCTCACACTATAGAGCTCTTCATTCTTGGGTATGCGCACATCGCAGAACCCTTGTGGGCATGTAGCCTAGCTCATAGTCTTTCTGTATTCACATGTTGTTCCACTGATTCCAGTTTCTCCTTGTGTCTTCCTCTTCATCCCTATTCTCCCTTCTATCCCCTCACTCTATTATGGAAAAGACCTGATTTTCACCATCATCTGCCATACCAGGAAGATGAAGTGGAGTTGGATCTCAGGATTAGCATTCTTCCCTATCAGTCTTCCAGGTGCTGCCTATATTGGCCAGAATACTTATCTGCAAAGCAAATACTTGTCCACATAGACTTCTCAATGCCCTCAAGGCATTTCAGTGTTGGCTTTTATTATGCTGGTTATGGATGGATGTTGATGGAGGGAAGAAGCACCAGACAGGAGGCTTTGAAACACTTGAATTTAAGGTTTTTCTTTTCACAAAGTACATCTACCTGGGCCACATCCAGGAAGCCTCTGAATCTGCTCTGTGATTAAAAGTTCAGTAGGCAAATACTATGTTTTAGATACCTGTGGAGGTCTTACAGTGCAGTATAGGCAATAGTTTTCCTGTGCTTGAGCAGCACAGCAACTGAATGTAGTGAACTAGAACTTTTGCCTTCTGTAGTGTCATAATGCGTGAGATAATGCTCAATTGTACTGCCATTCTGTTTATTTAATATCCTGGTTAATTACAATAGCATTAAAGTGTTAAACTACCAGAAAAAAAAAAAATCTATGGGTTGAATGAATTTTTACAGCTCTCAAGGAAATGATACTTTCTGAAATTAGGACAGTAAGCTTCCTATTTAGTGGCACTTGCTTAAAGCAAAAGTCTGTGCTATGGTTTTTAATATTGCTGAGAATTTACCTTAAGAACTGGAAACACATCTAGAGATTTGAAGTGGTATGAATAACAAGGGATTCGACTTGTAGGTGAAGAAACTTTGCTTTGTGTTACTAATTTTTTTTTTTTAAATGGATTTCACCATTCATGATGAGAAATTCTGTGCAAATCAGGGAAAAATAACTAAGGATTCCAAACCATTACATTGGTATGGTTACAGTGGGAGAGGTATCTAAGAACTGAAGCTAAACAAGTAACTTTCAGGGACTGTATTTATCCAAACTAAAATTTAAAAAAAGGACTATGCTGAGAAACAATGAATGAGGAATATCTCTTCTGAACTTTGACTGCAACTCTGTCTATCTTATGTTCCTCATTTGTCTGTTCTTTTACCATGACTATTTGTCTCTACCTACACTGGTCAGTGATTAAGAAAAAAAAAATTTTTTTTTAGATTTTTGAGCATTTTTAAATCTGAATATTTTCAGGTAGAACTAGCATATGTCAAAGTAGTAGAATAAAGCCAATGATTGAATTAGTGTAAGAGAAGTGATATTCAAGAAGGCTATTACCATGTAGGAAACATTTTTGTATGAAGCTCATGTCAAAATTACAAGAAAACACAATGTAAAAATACAAATTATTCTTAATATTTGGCTGCACCATATTAAAAAGCTTTGTTTTTGTTTGTTTTAAAAGTTTTCTTTCCTTCCTTTTCCTCTGACATGAAACTACTATGTCATCCATACATACATGTATAATTTGATGTGTAATACTGGGAAGTAACCTTAGACACTAGAATTGCCTTTTATTTTCATACAATAATTCTATTTTGAATGTCAATGGTGAACGTATTTAGTTTCTATATATTTCTTTCTGTAAATATCAATAAATCAACTTTATATTGGGAATCTTAACATGATTTTTTTCTATTTGTATGTATTGTTTTCACATACAAGCTGTAATACCATAAGAAAGTGCTGAATGCTTATTATTAAATTTTGATAAGCACCACCAAACTAAAAAAATCAGGCACTCATAAACTGCGCTAAAAAGATGAAACTTACTATTTTTTTGTTTAACCTGATTGGAAAAGCTATCAGGTTTTTCAGCTGAGGAGGCTTAAAATTTACATGGCCTATATATATGACCAGTCTAAAAATTTCCCCTTTTATAGGAATAGGAGAATGCATTTCTAGGCAATTTATTCTGAAGATAATTGAAGTAAACAACAAAAATCCTGATTAGAGGGTATATTATTTTTAAACTCAGACAAAAGCTTCAGGATAAAATCAATATTAGAGTTGATATGCTTAGCTTTGTTAGAAAATTACATATATGCTTCTTTGCTGTGTTGTGTGACCTGTTCTACTTCATCTTCCTAGTGAAATGAATGGCGTTCTTGTAGTATTTTGTAGAATTGTAGTATTTCTGTAGAATTTCTGCAGTAGAAAATTGCTGTTTCAGCCTCCCACTCTCATAACATTAAGTGACAAAGGTGTAGTACATAATGACTCATTATGTATTCTAAAAGATAATCTGTAATTTGCAATAAAAATTTTCTTGTAAGAAGCAAAAGAGAAAATAAGATTGATGTGCAGAATATTCAACTTGCTTTTGTTGTTCTATTTTAGCTTTGGAAATAGGAAAGAGGTTAGTGTGTGGTCGAGTTTACCGAAAAATCTATTTCTAGTCGATGACTCTCCAATGATATGCATGACGTATGATGTCACAAGTGTATAGAAAATATTGTACAAAAGAAACTATTTTAAGATTGCAAACAACATATTTCTCCTTGAAGAATTCCAGAGGCATTAAAGATACACAATTGGTTGGAAAAATTAGAGTGGTAGATGCCTGAGGTTAACTTCGTTAGACTTTTAAGTATTGTTTGAACTTGTAATACTGTCCTCAGGAAACTGTTGGTATTTTAATAATTTGTTAGACTTATATTTTCCCAGATGTTCCGTTACTATTATAGCACAAACGTAGTGTATTTGATACAGCTTAGGTGCTGGACAGCTGTTTAGTGTGTGGCCTCTTCTTGAAGCATTGCACTTAATGCTCATCTATCTAAGGCAACAGTTTTTTTCAATTAATTTTGGTATCCATGTGTGTACTCCTTGTATTTACTTTATCTGAGTTTGTGGATTTTTGACAGCTGGGTCAGAATACAGTTTAAATGCACAACTAAGCATCTCAGGAGTAGTAAATAGGATATTTGATGGAAAAAAAAAAGTGAACAGTTTCTGTGCCTGCCTGTATTGTGTACAACGTTCAGACTGCTACATGTCCAGAAGTTTCAGAATTTACTGTGGCACAGGTAGTTACTGACAAGCCCAGAGAAATCTATAAGGTTCTGAAAATCTGTCTGCCCAGATTACCTGGCACAGAAAGAGGACACTTCAGTGCTTCTTTTGTACTTTTGTACTATGTGTACTGATAGAAGGTTTGTCAAAGACACAGAGAAGTTGATAAATGAGCTTGTATGCAAATTAAAAACAGAAAAACAAAATAAAACCATACCTAGAGGACTTTTTCTAGCTTATTCACAACATTACCTGGTCCCTGTCTGGGGTTAATGTAGAAAAAACAAAGAGTAATTGGAGTTCCTCATGCCACCTTTTTCAACCTCCGTCACTGTCAGCTTCAGCAGCCTCTTCTTTTGCTTCATGATGTCTTAATTTGCATTCATGTAAATGCAGCTAGAAACAGGTTTAGGGCAAGGCAGTTCAATGCAGCCATCACATCATGACAATGATTTTACATTGATGTGAAGAGATTTATCTCTGTTTCCTGCTACATTCTCAGGAGTGTGGTTGGAATCTGCTTTGGGAAAGCAAGTGTTAGGAGCAGCTTCCTAGTACAGTCTGTGTTGGCTGCCTTGCATCTGTCCCAGGTAAATTAAATGTATTGTTCTCTTTCTGTCATGTTAATTCCAGGGAATTTTGAGATTAATTCCACATTAAACTTCATAGAATTTTCTCAAGGCTACTCTTTGAGTTTGACTGCAGACTGAGGATGCTATCTGTTCTTAGATTACAATTGGATCACTTCAGTCTCACATTTCTTAGTTTTTTTCACAACTAAAAGCACTCAATATGTCCTTTCGTTATAGCTAGTGCTGGTAATTTGCCTTAAGCTCTATAACTGTAGGAAATGGCTTTATCAAGATGTGCCTGGTTTTCTGTACCTTAGTCCTACCTCGTAATACCCTGTGAGATTATTATTTATTATAAGTAAATTTAAGAAAACAAAAATTTCATCTCAAAAGCATTGACTAGGAAATATCAAATACATAATGGGCATTTGAAATCTATTAAAAAAAAAAAAAAAAGAGTGCCATTTTACAGAAGAGTTTAGAGCAGCATATGAATGTTGCATGAATTTCAGCTTCTGAGTTCCTGAAAATGAAAACAGTGCCTGATATGGCACCTGTGAGTAGGTCCTGCAGCACTACCAGCTAATGTGTAAAATAAATTGCCACAGAGTTCAGCTGCTAACAGTTTTTAGAAGCCTGAAGCTTTAAAATGAATTGTTCTTCTTCTGCAGCTCCTGTGTATGACCCTGAAGACCTCTGCTACTTTATCTGTAGTGGGAGGGCCCCTGTGTGAAACCACTGTGTTTACTGAAGGTATTCTTTCTGCTTGTATAACAATTTACCTCTTAAATTGCATAAAATAAGTGAAAACAATTCTACTTACAGAACTGTAAAAAACACATCACTGATGATTTTTACACCAACAAAAGCCTCTTTCATTATCCTTGTGAGCAGAGCTTTGTAGAGTAGACCAGTGCCTTTTCTACCCAGAACATACTTTTGTGTGTGTGTGTAAATAGATATGTAGAAAAATAACTGATCACTTACCTTTTTTTTTTTTTTTCAATCTCAATACGCTTCAAAGGTGAGATACTACAGTTAATTTTTCTATAAATTTTCTTTTTTAGAATGCAGAACTGCACTAGAGTGCTGAAACATCATTAAGATAGGTTTATTTAGTGGGAAGTAACAGGTAGTGTAACCAGTCTCAAGGAGATAGACTTAAGAAATCCAAAAGCCTGAGGCAGTGCCTTAAGGGACAGAAACAAATGAAGTCTACTAATACTTTGCTGAAAGCTATAATTTCCCTTACTCTATCAGTTGTTTGGAGTTCTCTTAAAAGTTTTATAGTTATTCAGTGCAATTAGGAATTAATGCAACTACTCAGTCATCCAGAGGATACAGTTAATGGTTATAAATTTCTATTTTGAATTATCTCCTGTACAACAGCTCTATAATACAGCACTTGTAGTATTGTAAATAAAACAGAAGAAAAAAACCAGTCTTCAAGAGGGACTTTGTTATGTTAAAAATACAAAGCAAACCTGCTTATACCTGAAACCCACAAATTTCTCCGCATGTTTCTTTGTTTTATGTGCATTCTGATGGTCAACCACTAAATGACAATGGTTCATGTAATTTCCAGAATTGACTCATTCACCTGGGCATGCATCTATATTTAGATGAAGCTGTAAAAAGTTAACAACCTCTTTTCTCTGTATGTAAGAGACCATGTATTTTCTAAGAATACGTGCAAGTGAGTGTTATTCACAAAGGACTGACAACATAAACAATGTATAATTGTCACGTAACCTGGCAGTATTTTTATCTGCTGTACTTAACTGTTCAGGCCATATTTGGAACGTGTACTTAGGCTTCCAGTTTAGGCTCTCCAATAGCTTCAATTCTTTCAGCTGTGTTGTTCAGACTCATCTATCAAAAGTATAGGCTCTACATAATAAAGAGGTTTGATGACTTCACCCATCATCACACCATGAAGTTACTTACCTGCTTTTTCTGTACTCAACCCAGCTATTCTTTATCACAAAACACACCACATAAGTGTATTTCTTGGTTCAGAATTTAAGACTCATTCTTCTCAAGGTAATCCTATCTTCTCCGATGCCTGAATCAGTGTTCTTCTTTGTAGATCTTTCTGTCCATGAGTAGGTATTTTTAATTTGAATATTGTTCCAGCCTCAGCAGAAAACTGTTGACTGGTGCTATCAAGAATCTGGGGCTAGGGTTTACCAATGTGCTAGAAAGTATAAGAAAGAGATTTTAACTCACTTGGGCTGAGATGATCTAGAAATTAAAACTAGCACTTTCTGCTGCAGCTAGCTACTGTAAGTGCAAAAATGCCTTTTTGTTTCTAAGTATAAAAATTCAGATATATTTGTACATTCTCCCAAACTGTAGTGGGAAATAGTCTATATTCATCTCTGCCTAACATGCCTGCAATCTCCCTAACCTCAAAGTACATTAATTCAATAATATTTATTAAGATATTAAAATTCTGTGCAGAAAACAGAAAGTGTTCTGAATTGTGACTGTCATCCATTAATAGCACTGTAAAAGAGAGTGAAACCTGCATGTGTCAGGGCTGAAAGAAGCTACATTTGGGAATGAATATCTGTTTTTTAATGTGAGGTAAAAGATTAGTCCACTTCTGGATTTTGTGTGCATGCTTCTGAAACACCTGGTAGCAGACACAGATAGATTTATACCTCTAGATAAACTCACATGTCCCTGATCACTTTACAAGTGCACAAAGTCACCTACAGGTGTTCATGCACAGCTTCCTTGCTTGCAAATATGTATAAGGCACAAGCAGTGTGTCTGTACGTCTGAAGTAGTGAACTGCAGCAACCTTCACCTTCCACTTAAAAGTAAGAGGCAGGGAGAGAATAAGGGCTTCCACCTCACATAGACTATGTTCCATCTAACAGGAGCAGAACTGACTGATATTACTAATTGTATTTGTGAGAATAATATGTGTTTCTGTGTATGGGTGCATGTGGAAGGTTACCTTCTGATTTCATTAAATTCTTCCTTTCCATAGAGAAACAGATAAATACCTAAAAGGAAACAGGAAACACAACCCAGCAACAAACAAACAAACAAACAAACCAACCAAAAAATCCACCTTGTTTTCTGCCTAGTTATATTATTAATTCTAGAATATAAGCAGCAGCATTGTGTGTGGATAAGACACACCATTGTGAAGAAGCACAATCACATACATCATTCTGTATAAATGGATTTTATTCTAAAGCTTGACAGCATAAAGGGACTATAGTCTCAGAATATGTTGATATGACTATCTTTAAGTAATCATAATTTTGAAAAATAAATAAACTAATAAATAAATCCTTTGTGTTCTACTTTACATTTTTGCAGATGTTACAGAGTTCAGTCTTATTACAAATTAATTATCATAGCTTAACTCAACTTTTGTGAATAATCTTAAGATCAAAACCACTCAGGAAGAAGCAGCATGTAGATGTTTGATGAGATCCTAAGTAATGTCAAGGTATGGTCCTGTTCACTGAGAACTTAAAATCTAGAAAAAAAGATAGTTGAAAAAAATATGTGACATCCTACACTACGCTGGGTAGTACATACTGTTCTTGCTGTGTTTCATCAAGTATTTAAATTTCAAGGAAGTCCCACTTATCATGGTCATTCTCCACAGATGAACAGAAAAAAAAAAAAAGGAATTACTTTGGACTGATATGATCTCTTTGGAAACTTCAATATGTATACTTGCATACTGATTTTCCTTGGGTCAATATGCCCTGCTTTACATCATGGTTTGTGATATATTGCTTGTACCTAGACAGCTTTTGGACTGGAGCTGTCTTGTGTCTGTCTGACATGACTATAGTAACTTAATTATTTCTGCTTCTAAATATATCAAAACTAGGATTTTTTTAATGTGAAACTTAGTTTAGGAAAAGGATATTGCTTTGACTTAATTTCTTTTTACCCTTCTTATACAAATATAAGGGAATAATAAGGGTAGTATGATCATATTGAAGATGCATTTAAATTCTGTAATGCTTTTCAGAAAATGTCTTAATTGCCCTTAATAACCATACTGCTTGTGTCATAATACTCTGGGTGAAAAAAAACCCCAGCCAGATGAAGTTGCAATATTATTGCACTATTCATTTAACTTACTTTCAAAGTCTCTGGTATGGACTACTAACACAAAACCCTTACCAGTTGAAGGTATTAATCTAAATGTTTGTATTTTTCAAAAGGATTAATACTGACTAACCATTCACTAAGCATTTGCAGCATCACTGAATATTCTGAACAAATGCTCATCACTCTCATTCCTGAGATACAGAATAATCTTGTCTTCTGTTGCAGTGGATATATTGAATCCATTGAGTTCATTTATTACATGTTATTGTTTACAAGGAATTGTTACTACCAGTATCAATTTAACTTGGCACTGCTCTAATTCATTGGACTATCTTAAAAGCCACAGCTTATACACTATGAAAAATAGTGCTGAAGAAAACTGTTCAAACTCCTTAAAAGAGAAACTAAAAACCTACACAACCTGAGTAATCTGTGTGCTTTAATGGTCTGTAATAGGAGATTAGGGGCTGTGTTCAAGAGGAATCTCAATTCTTAACCAATTTTTTTTTCCTAAATTGCCACTAATTACTTACACCTTTTTGTCTCTTACATATTTATTAAAACAATGGCAGAGAAAGTAAGTTATCATGAGCATGTGGGGTAGTAAGCAAGCTTCCAGTATCTGTCTGCACTTTGGAAAATTTGGCTGTGCTGTTCACAGGGGAAATCTTACATTTGAGCAGCTGCTTATATCATCCCCTGACACAGATCTTGGCAGCAGGGAGCTGACTAATACAGACTGTGAAGAAAATGGCTGTGTTCTACCACTTTACGTTTGGTACTTCATTTGTTAACTTTAACTATGTGCGTGAGCTCCAAGAGGGTGTGGGAATAAATCTTGTGTTTTATGGTGGTAGGAAGCAGAAAGACCCGAAGGTTTTGTTAAAGGTTCTTGACTGTAAATTCTTCACCTGAGTCAGCATTAACTCCAAGTGTGATTAAATACCCCAAAATAAATCTTTTATACTCTCTTGCACCGAATGTAGAAGTGCTTTCCTTAATTAAGCAATGACTGTAGAAATGCTCTGTAGTTGGGGCATCACATACAATTCAGCCATTCATGTTTTCTAGA
Organism: Megaceryle maxima; assembly: GCA_024605025.1. Lineage (NCBI taxonomy): Eukaryota > Metazoa > Chordata > Aves > Coraciiformes > Cerylidae > Megaceryle > Megaceryle maxima. The sequence continues at coordinate 16,607 of JANHGN010007289.1, read as the reverse complement.
ACACACTGGAATTAATCAAATGTGCTTTACTGCATGTGGGGACAGGGATGTCTATTCAGTAATAGCCTATTTCCATAAGGTCTTTAATCAGTCCCAAACAAATGGGACTAAAACCCAACCAATTCACTGATTCCATTTCACAATAAAGCATAAACAGAATGATGGATTTAAAAAAGAATGTTAATAAAGAGCCTCCTAGTATCAAACTTTTGTAAACTAGTTTCTGTCAATGAACGGAGTTCAGGGCAAGGAGCACAGGTCAGCTGAGATGCTAACTCAGTTGAGAAATGTTCTTGTGCTGATGATTCAGAGGGAGTATATGATACTGCCTGATCTAGACAGGTAACTGCAAAATCAAGAACTCCATTCCTTCATTTTTGATTAGGTGGTGGCCAAGAAATGTAGACCAAGATAAGACCAATGTCTCTAAATTAACATTTAGATTCAAAATAAGCTGTCTGATTTTAGCAGTGGAATAGGGACCGAAAGATGGAAAACAAGGGGCTCATTTTAAGGATACCCAGAAAACACAGAGGAAAAACAGTAAAGAAAAAGCAGACAGAGAACAACCTTTGAAGGAGGAAAACCCAAACCAAATCTTCTCCCATAAAATTCACACATAATTGACTTGTGAAAATTGCTCAGGTGTAATATCTGTCAGTTTAATAAATGAAAATATAGAAATATTTCTTGTTAAGGTAATATTACCATCATGCCATTTAGATATGTCTTATATATGTCTTATTACATTGAATACCGTGACAAAGTAACTCATTAACTTCCCTGCTTCTTACAAATTCCCCATTGGCACAGTATTTACTGGTGGCGCACCATCTCCGAGGACTGTCTTCAAATGAGTAAAATTAGTCTGCATGTTATGTTCTATAGAATTAGTGGATTAGAGAAAATTAATATTAATCTAGATCACATAGGATATATTATGTTTGGTCATGCTTTAAGCAATAGAATACTAGGATTACATCCAAGAACTGAAAAGGAATTATGGAATAGCCATGGCTGAATATTTTGACTGGTGAGGCAGGGAAGGACTAGGAACAGGAGTGGTGTAAATGATTGTTTTCTCTATTTTTGTGTGTGAGTGTGATCAATATATCAAGGTAAAATGCACTTAAGGAATGTGAATTCTAAAATGGTCATGACATCTGTATAGAATATAGCATTAGTTGCACAGAATAAGTAAAAGGTTTAGTGTGCTTATTAATTAATTTAAATAACAAACCAAGCTAATCTAATCAGAAATTTTCATTTGATTATTTAACCTCTTGGCACTTGTGATCTTATTACTCAAACTTTTGATTTGCAGTTTTGGAAAATCTTGTCTTTCTCAGTGTTATGTTTCTTGATGTTGTTACAGTAAATTAGATATTTTGATGGAGTGTTAAAATCATTGATCTTTGCTGTATGTTTCTCTCAGGCCTGCATTTATATTCATAATTACTTAGAGGTAGTTTACAAATAAAGTGCTAACACTAGACTAAATTATTCCTCTGTATCATATAAAGTCTTAGACATATATTAAGTACAGATTTGTCATGCAGTATATTTTTAGAAAAGATTACAGAAGGTTATGTATTATCTGGAATAAGAAAAGAGATGTTTTGATTATGTATTTTTTCCCTATATTCCATTTTTATACTATGTTTTACATTCTAGGAGATAAACCAAAAAAAAAAGTATGAAGAAGCATTCACTATACTGCCTATTCAAATGTTAATTTTTTACTGTATTAAGACATTGGATTGGTTTTGAAGGATTTAAGGAATCGGTGCTACGCCAGAAGCGAATCCTTCACAGATGTATCTTAGCTAGATGTCACCTGTGAAGATATGCCCTGTTATCAATGTCACTGGTGTTTTATAAAACATAGAAGTAACCACAAAATAAGAAGGGGATTATTTAAAATGACATGCTGTCTGGATTCCATTTATTATTCTGGCATTTCCTTTACAGCTAGTAATTTACTGTAGCTGGTGAAAAAAAAAAAAAATTGGAAAAATCTTGAAATAATTAACTTTTAAAAAGCACACATTTTATCTCAATAATCTGTTTACAGCAGTGCCATAACTGAGAAAGAAAAACAAGTATTTTGGAGACAAGAGGTTGTTAATAGCTTAGCTTAGATTAGTTGTTGAAAAAAAAAAAGTGATGTCAACTTGCATTCTTAAGAATCAATATGCATAGAGAATCACTGCAAAATTCTTTGGAATGGTTCATGATTTGTAACATGTAGATACCTAAATATACCTAATGATCGAATTCACAGTTTAGGGTATCTTGTATTAGAAGATATAATTTTTGAGAAAAGGGACTAGATAAAATCAAAATGGTGCATACATAAACAAGTGAGCCAACTTGAAATCTGATGGTGATAAATACGATTAAGTTGTCAAGACCAGTATGAATTACCGAGAGTTTGTAAAGTGAACATGACACTCATGGGGATGTTAAAGTACAGGCTTAACTAAAAATGATACATTTTCAAACTTTGGATTCATAGAACCATAGGACAGTCAGGGTTGGAAGGGACATGTAAAGGTTATCTATTCCAACCCCCCTGCAATAAACAGGGACATCTTCAACGAGATCATGTTGCTGAGAGCTCCATCCAACCTGACCTTGAATGTTTCCAGGAATGGGGCATCCACAACCTCTCTAGGTAACATGTTCTGGTGTTTCACCACTTTCATAGTAAAAAACTTCCTTCTTATAGATAGTCTAAATCTTTCATTTAGTTTAAAACCATTACCCCTTATCCTGTTGCAACAGGCCCTGCTAAAATGTTTGTCCCCATCTTTCTTATAGGACTCCTTTAAGTACCAAAAGGCCACAATAAGTAAGGCCTCTCCCTGAAGCCTTCTCTTCTCGAGGCTGAACCCCAACTCTCTCAGCCAGTCAACACAGGAGAGGTGTTCCAGCCCTCTGATAATTTTTCTTGAACATCATGAGGTTCACATGGGCCCACTTAATTGAGCTTGTCCAGGTCCCTCTGGATGACATCCCAACCTTTAAGACTGTCAACCACACCACTGAGTTAGGTGTCAACTTGAGTCTGTTTCCTCTTTTCCTATCACTTTTTATGTGGGAAAACAGACTGACACCCACCTCACTACAACCTCCTTTCAGGTAGCTGTAGAGAATGATAAAGTCTCCCCTCAGCCTCCTCTTCTCCAGACTAAACAACCCCAGTTCCCTCACCTGCTCTTCATAACACTTGTTCTCTAGATCCTTCGCCAGCTTCATTGCCCTTCTCTGGACACACTCCAACACCTCAGTGGCCTTCTTGTATTGAGGGGCTCAAAACAGCCACTTTCTCCAGGAGAATGTTGTGGAAAAAGGTGTCAAAGGCTTTACTAAGGTAGTTCACCTAGACAACATCTACAGCCTTTCCTTATCCACTAGGCAGGTCGCCTTGTTATAGAAGATCAGGTTGGTCAAACAACACCTGCCTCTCATAAACCCATGCTGACGGGGCCTGATTGCCTGGTTGTCCTGCATGTGCCTCATGATGGTACTCAAGATTATCTGCTACATAACCTTCCCCAGCACTGAGGTCAGACTAACAGGCCTGTAGTTCCCCAGATCCTCCTTCCGGCCCTTCTTGTAGGTGATTGTCACATTTGCTAGCCTCCAGTCAACTGGAACGTCCTTGGTAGCCAGGACTGCTAAAAAAAGATGGAAGATGGTTTGGTGAACACTCCCACCAGCTCACTTATTACCCTTGGGTGGATCCCATCAGGCCCCATAGACCTGCATGTGTCTGAGTATTGTAGTAGGTCACTGAACATTTCTCCTTGTATTATTATTATTCTGCTCCCATCCCTGTTTTACAGCTCAGGATGCTGAGCACTCAGAGGATGACTGGTCTTATTATTAAAGACTGAGGCAAAGACAGCTTTCATTACCTGGACCTTTTCCTCATCCTTGGTCACTATGTTACTTCCTCATCCAATAGAGGATGGAGATTCCCCTTAGTCCTCCTTTTGCTGCTCATGTTTTCATAGAAAGATTTTTTGTCTTTTATAGCAATAGCCAGATTAAGTTCTATTTGGGCTTTGGCCTCTCTAATTTTCTCCTTGCATAGCCTTATGGAATCTTTGTAGTCTTCCTGAGTGGCCTGACCCTTCTTCCATAGGCCATAGACTTTAAGTTCCAGTCAAAGCTCTCTGTTCAGGAAGGCCGGTCTTCTTCCCCACTGGTTTATCTTATGGCACACTAGGATGGTCTTTTCCTTCACCTTAAAGATTTCACTCTTGAGCAATGTCCAGCCTTTCTGGACTCCTTTGCCCTTCAGGACTGCCTCCCAAAGGACTCTGTCAAACAGGCTCCTGAACAGGCCAAAGTTCACCCTCTGGAAGTCCAAGATGGCAGTTCTACTGATCATGATCATTATGCCCAAGAAGGCCTCCAACCTTCACACCACCCACAAGTCCTTCCTTCTCTGTTTGTGAACAACAGGTCCAGCAGGAAGCTTTCCCTAGTTGGGTCACTCACCAGTCAAATCAATGCAATGCATGCAACTATTCTCTTTTGAAGCTCCCTTTTGGATTCACTTCTACTGCTTTGTACCCTAAGGAGAACCTCCTCACTCCAGATATACCATAGGCCTTAGGAGGATGATAAAGTAATTCAGTGGGTTTTCCATACCAAAGAGCAGGATTCCTATGGGCAGCAAAGAGGATTAGAAAGTGGTATTGGGCACTTTTTCAAACACAAATGTGTATAGAAACAGCATGGCTGAACGGGGAGAAGAAAAGAAGTACCCCCATCCAGGGGCTTTACAAGCTACTAAACCTGTAGCACTCTGAAGAGACATAATTTGGATGTAAAGGTCTGTGTTAACTGGTGGAGGATTATTTCTCTTCTCTGGAAACATGGAATTTGCCTGTAAAACTTTTTTATCACTTTTAACTTTGCATTTCAAAGGAGCTCAGTCACTATTTTTTACCTTTGAAAATATTTTATCATGGCCAAGTGTTGCGGGTTTTTTTGGCTTTCCAGTATCTTTATTTTGTATTTCTTAACAAGTGATAAATTTTTGTTTTGAAAGGCCTACATCTGATTGTTTTATTAGAATAAATCTAAGAGGTAATTTGATAATAAATTCTAAGAGGTAACTTGATAATAAATACTTTTTATTAGGGAAAAATTACGTATACTACAAGAGGCAGTTTCCTAAATATGAAGTATAAATTAGGCATAAATTTGAACAGTGAGTCACTGGAGAAACAACAAAAGGAAATGAAGATTCTTCTTTCTTTTGTTAACAAGGGTAGATGACTCTCTGGCTTTTCAAAGATGTATTTCAGACAAACAAAAGTTATTTGGATCAGTAATGAGATAACTGATGGAAAGTTGATATCCTGAGTCATACAAAAAGCGAGGCTAGACTGAATGCTCCTATCAGTGCTATGAATAATGTAGATAAGTATCAGGAAGTTTTTGCTTATAGCCTGCATACATTTCCCCTTTCATAATCATCTCTCATTGTGTTACAGCAGAACTACTTTTGTTATATTGAGTATTATTTCTCTTACTATCAGAAGTAGTAGAACTTATCTTTACTTTTCAGTTAAAATTATTTTTTCATTGGAAAAAAAAATGATGCTTCAGTATTTAGGGACATTTTAAGATAAAAAAAAAACAAAAACAAAAACCTTCAGTAAGTAAAGACTTCAGGCTTTGGTACTTTTTTATGAAATAAACCTGATTTTTTGGGGGCGATGGAGGTGTTCTCTTTTTTAATGTGAAAAAGAATTTTTTATTTTATTCCTATTTTATCTAGTACTCAAATCTGAATGCTGTCCATTATCATATCTGCTGCATTCCTGGAATGTACATTTTTGGTATTACCTCAATACAAATCAATATTGTAATTTGATCGTATCTTACGGTGAAATCTTAATTTTCCAAACTAAGAATATCTAGAATTGCAGCTTTCATTTCTTAAGGGACTTTTCCTATTCTTCTGACTTCAAAGGAAAACTTTAAAGAACAAACTAGTCTGGTCGAGTCTGGGTATTTCCATTCTGTGAGACATTTTTAAACATTAGATTTTTTCTGTCCCCTTTCACTGGGAGGTAGAGATATCTGAGCGTTCCCTCTGACTTAAGCTGTGAGTTTTAGGATTTCAAACTCTCTCAGCTGAAGAGTGAAGAATTTAATGCTCTTATTTCATAGCATGAATAAATGCTTAGTTTAGACAGGCCACAAGAGATCCAGCTAAATCTAAGAGAATTAAGATTTTCCGTCTTCCTGCTGCAGAGATGAGGACCAAGCCCTGGCAAGAGACTGAACTTCCAAGACTGCCTAGCAATCAGTATATAGGCTGCAATAAAAAAATTCTTATGAGTGAAAAAGTTAATTGCCGAACTATCAGCTGAGATTTTGATATTGCACTGTTTTTGCAGCTTCATTCTTGCTCAGAAATTGTTCTGTTTTGTTTCATTGTTACTTTAAAAAAAAATAAAATGAGAAAAGTAAAGAAAAGATAAAGTTTGAGGCAAGGTGGATAATTTCAAAGTAATTACCTTTTTCAGTGTAGAGAATTAAATTCTCAGAGAATGCTTCCACACAGGCCTGGCATGGTTGAATTAGAGTATAAAGCAAATGGCTCAGCTGGGATCATGGACTGTGTCAGTTACATCAAACAGTGCTGGATAAGGAGAAATGCTGCGCTGATACTTGAGCTACATGTAGCAATTTCTTACAGAATATTCCCAAATAAGAAAATGTCAAAAAAACTTTTACTTCCTAATAGTTCATGCTATATGTATTTCTGTTTGTGTTATTTTGGACACTGTTTTGTCAGGGGTTTTGTGGGTATTTGTCTTTTAACTGTTCAGATTTAGCTGCTATTTCAGTTTTGTTTCTTTTTCAGATACGTTCCATGAATAATCCAGTAATACTATCAAATAACCAATCACAGGTTTTTTTTTCACACAGACTACAG
>JANHGN010007287.1:16538-31883 GCA_024605025.1 Megaceryle maxima | reverse complement strand
CCTGGGGGACTAAAAGGAACCCTAGGGGACTAGAGGCGTCTTTATATATTGTCAATATATTTATTAATTTTTAAAATTCTTGTGAATTAAAAATAGTTGAATTTCACTTGAAAGAAAATAATTTTACTGGGTAAAATAAAGCATAATGTTTTAATTTTAAATATTTTTCAGGAAGTGTATCTAAATTACTTTAAAAGCTTTAGAAGAAATGATGCAAATAGGAATATATCAAGAGCTGTGCTCATTTTTTGCAGTATAAGGTAACTTTTTAATAGCATAATATAATTATCAGTAAACGAATTGTTGATATAAACCTAAATGTGGAAACAACATCAAGAGAAAGGTCCAGGTTGCTCAGTGCTATCAAGAAAGGAGTAAGAGAGATGAATGTGTTGAGCATGGGATGCTCCAGTGCTGGGGTGATAAGGCTGGAATGTGAGCACCCATTGCAGATGCAGGTTGAGCACATAGTACAGCACCTTTAGAGATAAGTGGGGGGAAACAAAAGAATCAAATAAAGGTGTATTTGACTCATGCAGTGGTTTTCTGCTACCCTAAGGCCTGTATACCCTTATGTTGTTAGTACTATGCCTTGTGAACATGGTGGCCTTTGCCACCAGCCTGGCCACATTGTCACCCCTTATGGAATAAAATGAACATTGGAATCTCATGATACTGCTGTTGTCTCCATCAGCTACTATAGCATAAGCCACTCTTCCTTTCCCATTCTCTTAAATGTATCTCCTTCAGTTAAATTCCTTCCTTTTCTACTCTCTCATCCCAATTTACAGCCTTAACCCCAGCTCTTGCTTATGGCTTTTGATTTTACTTTATCTTAGTTCTACTTTGCAGTGGGGCCTGCCAGGTTCATATGATAATATGTGAATTGAGTGTGCTGGAATTGAAATATTTTTAAATGAGTGATACCACTGAAAAATGGAGCTGCAGCCTTGGAAGGCTGTCAGCAGGGCAGAGCACCAGAGACAATAGAGCTCTGTGGTCAGCAGCCACTCAGTAGAGAAGTTGAAGGAATGTGGGGAGCAGGGGAAAAAGGAAGACTGAATGGTAAAATACTCAGTTCAGGTAGAGTCAGATGTTAGGGAGGCTTTCAGCACACAGAGAGCTGCGCTAAGCAGAGTACCTTATTGTTCTGAGAGCTGTCTCTCTGGACTTCACCTCTGTCACCCTGTGCTCTGAATGAGCTGCAGTTAACAAATATACATGTATTGATGATAAGAATTAAGTTAGTCGGTGAATATGTTTAAAAATCCCTCTGTTTCTGTAGGTGCCAAAGCTGTAGGGCAGTATTCTTCCACCATCTGGGATGTAGTGTGACCTCAGTGGATCAGAACATCTAAAATAGGTTGTGTCACAGTGCCCCTAAAAATGCCTGTTTCTGCCCATTAAGTATGCATGAAGTATCACATGGCTCTCAGAAAAAGACTTGGGTAGAATCTAATGTCTTGTTACAAAGCAGGCAGTGTTTGAATATTGATCGACATGATAACCAGACCCAATTTGGCTTTGTGGGGGATTGGAGTCAAATGCCAGAAAAAAGTCTGGAGAGAGATAGGACACATCAGAATTCTAGGGAAAAGCACATGTGCTGTCCTGAACCAGCAAGCTGTGGAAAGTTACGCTGGCCATCTTATTTTATAACACCCTATAGAATGCTCTAGCTCCTGGAAACATGGTGAGAGGGGCTCACCAAAAACTCTTGGTTAATGTTTTACCTCTGCTGATTCCTTATATTCAGAAGGGATGGGAAGAAACTTCCCAATGACCGTATGTATTGCAGGTATTTGAAGTATAGAACGTGCAGAAATACACAATCTGGACACTCCCTCTTTCTGAGGGAAGTCCCACCTGCTTCTGGCGAGTTGAGGAATGGATGCTTGTAAACACTTGTAACAGGCTTCTCTATTTAATTTTTCATTAGACTTTGTTTAATGTCAAGTGATTTGACAGAAGCATCAATTCCTGGAGCATTTAAGTGTTTCTGATGCATTACTTCTGTCTAATTTCAAGAAAATTGTGTTCTACCAGTTAAGAGTTTACATACGTTGGGGACATCTTCATTAATTTTGTTACTGAGCTCTCTGGAGCCCTTGGGGTTTGATATCTCCCTGATGAAAGGAGAACCTCTATATCTGATGTGCAAACAATACAGGAATATGATTTTTTTTTTTTTTTTTTAAATTTTTCTGAGAAACTGGTTTAATTTTCTGATTACGACTCTGAATGGATTTTTGTCTCATCTTTTAAGTTTTAAATGGGCAGAAGTATTTCAGGTCTACTGCAATAGTGTTTCAGAGCCCAATATTACCAAAGTGCAAAGTGTTGATTTCTGAAACGTGACTACTCAGATAAGCAGGAAGAAGATGTAGGCAAAGATAAAGAAAAGTCAAGATATATCTTCAGATATATTGAGAAACTGGCAACTAATCACTGGATGAACACTTACTCCAGATCTGTCTGATTGGTTGAAAGTCTGATTACTGACTAACTAATTTTTTTGATATGCTAGAAATAACAAATTCAAAACATTGTTTTGAATGGACATTTTTCCCCCAAAAATGTTGGCCCAGAAGTTGAAAAAATGCTTTTAGAATGTGCTTATTTAACTTAAACAAACAACACCCCCCTGCCAAAACAAACCAAAGCAACCAACCAAAAAAACCCAAACCAAAACAAAAAAACCCCAACAACAACAAAAACCAAGAAGAAATTTTAGGTAAAAAATATTAAGAATTAAAGTTGATGCACTAAATATTTCTCAGGTTTTCAGATACTACCCCCTTCCTACGCCTAACTTTTTAAATTTATGTTTATGGAAACATTTCACTAAACTTTGTTCAAGACACCAGGAAGGCTTAGCTATTTCCCATGCACTCTGTGTATCTTTTCTCACTTCTTTTGTCCAATAGAAATGAGAAAAGTACAGATTTCAGACAGTTCTGTCTTCCAGCAAGCAAGCTTCAAAGCAACAGCCTTAAAAGCTCCTTATTAAACACGAACCAGGTCTTCAACGTGTGCAAAATGATCTTACATCAAAGATTTTTATCTTTCCCAGTTTAGTTAAAACTGGTTTTTGTCATTGAAGAATGACAACTTTTGCAGTCCATGCAAACACTACTGGGTTTTCAGCATGGGAATTGAATTTCTTTAATAAATGTATTAATTTAGTTTAATGTCAATCATATGCTTTGTTACAGAAAATTTATTTTTAAGATGAGGCACTAGCAATGGGAGAAATAAGAGTCTGGCAAATAGAACTTACAGGACTCAGTGAAGCATATTAAAAAAAATAGTTAATTTTCTCCACTTATAATAATTGCAAAATAAAGTAAGATCCTGTAGCTCATTCTCAGCAACTGCTTTTTTGACTCTGTAAATCATATAAGTCTGAAAAATGTTAGTCTAGTGAGTTATTTTTAGTATTTATAAAACTTGCCTCTGAAACAGTTAAAAAGTGAAGTTTTTTTGGCTAGAATGGAGTGTTTCCTTAATAGTCAGATTTGTTTCTAACATATGCTGAAGGAAGACTGTATTTCATTAAAAAATAATACAGTTTTAATTTTTCACTCATTTCCCTCTGCTTCAAAACTTTGGTTGCATCACTGTTGATTGGAATTAGAACTTGGAATTTTACTGAAATCAAAGGAAAATGTTCCTTTGCTGAAAGGAGCCGGCAGTGTAAAGTCACAGCAGGAATGTCCTCTGCATGCTGCAATCATCTGTAGCTGCTGGGGGAACTGGATGCAGTGTAGCTGATGCTCTAGTCTGGGTCCTCAGCTAAGCAAATTTATTCAGCTACATAATTTATATTGCAAAGACAGTTAAACAGCAGTACTTCAGTATCTTCGATATCTTCCTATAAGGTTGCATGGAGCAATGCAGACACTGGGTCTGTAAATAAATTAACAGGAAAAGCCTTCACTTGGAATCATACTTAAGTGGGCAAAATCAAAATATCGTACAGAAATTTATTTGTATTATTGGATATTTGGTTAATAAAGATTTTTTTTTTTCAGTTGTGTGCTGATATTACTGCAAGTCTTTCAGAACTACAGTGCCAAAGAAGTCAAATAAATAGTCTTTGTTGTTCTAGTTGGCCATCAAATGTTAAATACTAGTATTGTATGGTAAATACTAGCATTGTAAGGAGCAGGGAGTGGGGGAGAAATAGCTTTACTGTAGAGTATTACTTTGAGGGGGTAAAAGTTAGCAAATATAATCCCAGGGTTAAACTGAACATTTATCAATAATACTTTACAAGTAAGTAGACCGTTTCCTTTTTGTAATCGCTGGGACGACAGCACTAAATTATTCATCTGCAAACTCTGTTTCTGTACTGAATTGATGGCTGAGGTTTGTTGTGCTTACCAGGCTGATACGTGTTTGCTATGTAAATGGTGGAATAGCTGGCTGTTCTTACTGCCTTTGTAATGAGCTGCAACAGTGATGGCGAGATGTTGTCTGTCTAAAGGAAAAGACAGATATTTCACCTAGAAAGAAGAGCTTGGGAAAGCATATTTCCTGTTTGGTATGCTATTTGAAGAGCAGATCAGAAAGAAACATGTGACTTACATTTGGTTTATATCAGTCCTGTCTTCCTTTACTTATCAGGTTTTTCTTCTTTGAGGTATGTGTACTTTACAGCAGAAATGAAACAAATATTATCAACTGTCTTGGCCCGGATTTGGAAATAAGTTACTGAAGCATATTATGTCTTAAGGGTGTTTGCTTTGTGTATATTTCAATTATTGAAGGAATGTATGCTGTTGAAAAACAGAGGTTATTTTCTAGTTCTTTCTTACCTCACTTTCAATTAAATCTGATTTCTGTTACCGTAGCATTGCCTACTCGTGTGCCCCTAGTCCAGTGCTGGTCAATTGTGCATGTTTTCTATTTGACTGTGTGGCTGTTCTTACTCTTTCTGAACTAACAGCCCCTGTCCATTATTTTTTGGTCTCTGTGGGGGTGGTCAGGCAGCTGTTTTTCACAACTGATGCAATTGCTAATATGTTTCCTATGCATGAAGGCAGACTTCTACTCAGTATCCCTGGGGACTTGAAACATCATTTTTATCATGTTGGAACTACAGGCTCTGTCAGCCCAGTGAAGTTGTTCTCAATTAGTATGAGGCAGTCCAATTCAGAAGGGAATAGCTGCTCCTGTTCAAGCCCATTTTTCTTTGAGTGTTGCCTACACTCATTTCCAGCTGTTACTGTGCATCTCTTGGCAGCTAATGGGGTTCACTGGGAACATCTATCTCAAAAGGAAATGCCTGAGTCAGTGTCTAGTTGAATGAATGGAGATTTTCACACACACAAAAAAACCCAGTTAATACCCACTTAGCTAATTATCTCTCAATGTACATGATCATCCTTTCCAGTCCAGTAATTAAAGAAAATCAAGTGGAACCTTGCTAATTTGCACTAATGTTGGGAGCAACCTATTGCCAATTACTCCATTTTGTGAATTAGTACAAAGGAAAATAAGTACTCTTTACAAACTATAGAATAACATGTGCTGAACCTTACACAATAATGCCACATTATAATTATGCTGCCAATAATCCACCTGTACATGCAGGGGAAGTTAATATGTTATGAATTCAGGACAGAATCTAGAATCTTACACTGAAGTTCACCCTTTGTTAATTGTATAAAGATTACTATACTGAGGTCTAAAGCTATAGTGCTTCTTGAACACCATTCCTCTGTTTTCTAACAGAGTTCAATGAGACTTTTAGAGATCTTGCTACATTCTAATACAACCTAAGTTTATCCTCCTTCAAAGCAGCTGCAATTGTCCCCGTGGCTGCCAGTGCCAGCATCTTGCTTTGATCCTTTTGAATTGTTGCAAGGGGCTGAGAAGTCCTTCTGAAAATCCAATGCAAGTTAAAGATCACTTTCTGCTGTATTTTAAATGCCTCTGTTACCTTTTCCTCCATAAAAGTAGTTTTGTGGACAATTTCTGTGTGTGGCTGCCTTACAAGCCTAGTCCAATCCTATTTATAGTGCCAGAGCTAACCCTGTTTTTCCCAGACATCCATTTTTTTCTTAGACATGGTTAGGTAGCCCCTAGAAAGTAGGCTGCATTCTTGCCCACTTGCTTTTTACTAGCTCTACTGATTGCTTTTGACATGAATGCTGTCCAGATCCCAATAAAATCCTAAAGCCCCTGGTGAAAGTATACTAAATAACTCCTGGCTGTTATGAAAAAATTAGGTGCCACTTGCAGGACCTAATCATTAAAAGGCAAAAGGCTATTTTGGCACATTTTGGGATTTCTGTACCCACTCTCACCTGAACACCAAATAAAGGCAATCTTTTAATGTTCAGATGGAATTTATCCTTGTAGTTTTGCACCTGATCTGAGTCTTGGTGAGAAAGAATTAAGACAACCTGGCACCAAAGTTTATTAAACTTCTGTTCCCTAGTTGCAGGCATATTTTAATTATTATTTTTATTACCTTTGATGATAACAACAGCAATTCAGAAGCAGGAGCACTTCCTCCTATATGTGTTCTCACTCTCTGCCTGTCTTTGGGAAGCCTCCACTTGTGAAAAGAATTAAATTTATCTCCAAAGCCAAAATGCAACTTTGCAACTTTAGCTTCACAGTGATACTCTTTAATAGCTGTACATTTTTTTCAGGTCCTCTCTCCATCCAGTCTGAGGTGGTATCTGTATTCCTTTCACTGGAATCTCTCCCGTCACAGTAGCACAAACCGACTGAAGCCTGGATGCTTGTCACTTTCCAGAGCTCCAGGTTATGGATAGGAAGGTGAAACACTGTATGTAGAACAGACAAATCTGCAGTCTATGACCTAATGGCAAGACTATGACAATCTACTAAGATGCCCTGCTTTTCAGCTTAGGCTACCTTTATTTTTTTTTGTGGAGACACCTAGTTACAGGAAACAGCCAGTAAGCTCCAGGAGCCACATGCCTTAAGTTTTTCATTTTATAAGATGTAAATTTAGAAAAATAGAAAATGAGAAACTAATACACGTTGTGTTTCTTTGCTTGTATTCTACCAGCTGTCTTTTTTGGTGGTGGAAGAACTTCTAGTGGAATAAAAATGATGTTTGGTAACAAAGTTGTGAGGAATGAACCAGAAGATAAGGTTTTCTTTTACCCCTGCTCCTTTACATTGAGATTTCCAAATCAGAATCAGTTCCCCCAACTGTTCAAGCCAAATTTACTTTCATTACAAATAGAACACCTGAATATTTAAATCAGTCCTAACGACTCAAATATTAAGTTGCTTTCTGAGATTTGGTGTTCTGAGTAATAGCTTTTTGGAAAGCATAGTCTCCCCTATGCTCATAATTCAAAAATTCTAAATCAGTTCCATTAAGAACTCCATTTTAATGGTCTCTTTCCATAATTCTGATACAAGTTGGCCACTGGATTTGGTTAAGTAGAAGTAAAAACCAGTACTAAGATAACTAATACATAAAAATCAGTGTAATTTTTTTTCCTAAATGCAGGTATTATGCTTGGGATAGGTGATGTCTTAAACCAAATACTCTGTCCTCACTGCCTGGTTTTATCCCTTCCCCACCTGTTGCACACCCTCAATCTATTCACTGGGGGTACAGAATAGGAAACAGAGAAGACCTTGATGCTGTGCAAATGCTATTCAGCAACAGCTAAAACATTAACTTGTCAGCATAGTTTTGATCACAAGTCTAAAGCACAGCACCATACAAGCTGCTCTGGAGAATAACTGCATTCCAGCCAGACCCAGTGCAGCCACAAAGATAATGAAAAGGCTGGTGAAGTTGATGTCTGAAGTAGGACTGAAGAAACTGGTTTTTCTCAGCCTGAAGAAGAGAAGACTAAGAGGAAATCTAATCACATCTGAATCACAATCTAGAAAGATAGCTACAAAGTGGAGGTTCTCTCTTTGCAGTATTGCATGGTGGTAGGTGAAGAGGCAATGGGGATAGTTGCTTCAGGATAAATTCTGTCCTGGATGTAAGTAAGACAAAATGTCTTCACCATGTGAACCATCAAAATAAGTTGCCCAGAGAAGTGGTGAAATCTCCCTTGCTAAAATGTAATAAATGCATAGGATACCCTTACGTAGATTCCAGGGGGTTTTGAAAAAACTGAAAATCCTACAACTGAGAAGGAAATATAATTCAGTAAACAGTGCACTTAATAGGAATCAATATCTTTTAAAGTCTGCTTCTCCCTGCTCTGGTAACTGAGGTTCTTAGTTTCTCCTCATGTGTTCTTTGATCTCTAAAATGAGGACAATTGTGGTTTTTTTTAACATACTAGCAGATTATTATCCAATAAGCACTATCTAACAATGAAAGTGCTGTTTGTGATACTTTGTAGTTGCTTTTAGCCAAGTGTTTCTTTTATTTAGCAGATATTTTTCAGGCACAAGGCTATTTTGAGTTGAAATATATTGGTGTTGAAACAGCAGTGAATTTCATGGTTTTCTCTGCCTTGGAAATAGTTTAATATTAAAGCTTAAATAAGATACAAGTCCTCCTAAGATTTATGTCGTGGGTGTATATTTTTCTGTTACTGTTTATGTAAAAATTTTGCAGCTGTTTATTTTCAGTTTGAAGGAAGATGGATTAAATTATGCTTTAAAAAGGTTTATTTTTGAATTTTTGAAAGAGGCAATGAAAGTATTTTCCTGATATTGATAGGTATATATTGATTTTTGTATTGTGGTTCCTGATAGCACTGTTCAAGGGGCACAGATTGTGAATGCAACAAAAACCATCAGACAAATACTGTCAGGAGCAGGAGGAGGAGTTCACCGGAGTTCACTGAGAGTGTTATGTGAAAAAATTTCCTTGTGTAGATTTTTTTTTTTCCCTTCGAAATATGAGTGTTTATTGTGGCATGGCTTTACATGGGTTAATAGGAGAATCAAAAAAAATGTGGCAAAATGATGAGATGACAATCATATGTTTGCATAAACAATATATGCTATAAGCATTTGCCTTTTTAAAACATAAACTGAAGCAGAACAGATCCGATTTGGTCCATCAAAAGAAAAGTGAATTAAAGCATCTGAATTATGTGGATGCAGCACAGTAATTGTACAGGGAGTCTTAGAAAACTGTAAAGCTCACAGATGTAATGTTTCAAAAAGGAAGGAAAGTAAAAAATCATCCAGATTAAAGTAATTTGTTTAAAATAATGGTTTAGTCATATTATAGAAATAAAAAACAAGGAAGAGGGTTAATTGTTGCCTTCTTCCCTCCTGGGAAATGTATCAGACCATATGTTTGAAAAGAAAACTTTCTTTCAGTTCCATGGCAGCTGATGTTAGAAAACTCTTAAGATAGTGCAGTACTGACCTCCTGTGTTTCAGGATATAACAAGATAAATGTGTGAGAAAATGTCTTGCAATTATGAAATAACACATTGATGGCTTTTTGCTGATGTGTAGGAAGAAAAAAGAAACTCATAAGGCCGTCTTCTAGTTCAGCATCATGAACACACTCCTTTGTGAATTCAGATTTATCCTGGTGGTATCAGGCAGTATATGGATAGTAGCTTTTGCCAGAGAACTCTGTATGAGCACTTGTATTTTCATAATAATAGGTGAATCTATGTGATTTGGATCTTACTTTCTCCTTTAAAACATTTACCATCCTTGTATTGCTCCTAACTTACTTCTACAGTCTTGATGTGTGTGTGGGCAATAAATCTGCATCACCAAATAAAAGCCCAAGTTGTGAATTAGACAAGGAAAAAGGTACTTGTAAATGAGGCGGTTGCTGTGAGGGTCCAGACCGTAGTCCATCTGTTATTTATTTCCTATTTTTTTTTTTTTTTTGTCTTGCTACTCCGATAATTTTTTTCAGTTAGTTTCCTGTTGTTTCTAGTCTTCTATTAATAATCTCTCCTTCATTTTTCACATTTTCCCCTTATCAAGCCTTGGTCTCTTAACTTTTTCTCTGATCTCTTCTAAAAATAATTTCTCATGTACTCAAATGACGTAGTTATCTGTCAAACCCATAGATATTTCATCCCTAAAATTTTGTTCAAAAGTTCATGTTTGCTTTTGTAAAATAAATAAGGAACGCTTTATGTTGGACTCTTTCTCTGGAAACCCTTGGTTCTGGGATATAATTGATTGTTATGTCAAGATGCAGTGGAATCCAGCTTGGGAAGGATTGATTATGAGCGTAAAGAAAAAAGGCTTCATCTCTGCTGATGGGGTGGGGGGGGAAGGGAGATGAAAAAGAAAAAGGAGGAGAGTGCAGGAGAAGGAAGAGGTTAAGAAGAAAAAACTTTTAGACCTCTCAAAAAAGGACTTTGAAGGATTGTGGCAAACAGACCTTTTTAGAACGTGTTCTGTGTTCTCACTAATCATTTTGTGATACTTGCATGCCAATGTGATAGGGGCTGGAGAAATAGCTGTAACAGAGGTAAATCCATCTTACGTGATTCACGCAATTTCTCAAGTATCCAGTGCCTAATATGTATTAAAAATGGTCAGTAGTGTTTCTGGCTTTTTATGGAGGGTTTTGAACCTTTTGCAATGTTACAGCATTGGGTTTTGACTGGTGAATATCTTTATCCTTGTTATCACTTAATGCTATAATCAGTGCTCTCTTCTGCGTGATAAGGGAAAGCTGAGCATTATATGTGCATTTCTAACCTGTACATTTAGGACTTTGAAATGGATAAGTGAATTACAAGAAATGTTACCATTCTTAAGGGTGGGTTTTACAACGTGTCTGTATTGTTTTCAGCAAAGAAAAAGGAATAAATAAGATGGTATTTCAAAATGTGTTGCAAACTGGTATCCAGGAGCAAACTTTGCTTCTGCCTTCTATTTTCTCCCCACTGAGGGTCAGCTGATAACGTGAATGATGGCTCAGCAGGGGCCTGAGAAGACTTTCTCAACATCATCTAGAGTTCCTGTACATCCCAGTATGGATAGAGATAGCACATCTGGCACTATTTGCTTTGAAGCAGGAAGCATGAGTTTGGGATTGTGGCACCGTCTCTGTTGCACTGGCTGGCAGAGCAGCTTAAGCACGTGAAAAGCATACACTGCAGCCATTCAAAATGTGGTTGAGCATCTGTAGCCGTGTACACTCCCTTGAATTCCTGGCAGAAATTCCAGCTGAATCAGCTAGAACTGCACCTGGCACTTCTGTTGCACTATGGTAAAAGGAACGGGTTGACCTAAACAGTTTTATGTGGATTTAGTTATGGAACTCTCAATAAAATCCGTGCTAGCTTTAAGGGCTGTATATCACTTTGGTATAGATAATACATACTGTGCTTGGGTAATTTTTGTATTTTTCTTGAGGAGGAAGAATAGTGTCCTGTTTTGCTTACTGAGTCCTTTCTTGGTTGTGAGATGTGGATGTAATTACTGGAGTCATGGAATTGCTTTATTGTAAGCTGAAGGAATCATAAAAAAGTTCATGGGAAACATGGTGTTTCTCTGGGCTCTGCTGAAGCTTTTTTGACGTTCAAAGCAGCAAGATGTGGTGTGGGGTTCACAGAGGATTTCAGGCTGTAGTTAAAAGTAAGTTGGAATTTGTTTGACCTTTTTCCCTGTACATTCTTTCCAGAGCATTAGGTGGCTGAGGTCAAACTGAAATGTGTCACTGGTCAGTGTCTGAATTTAATTAGTAGGAAAAGACTTGGAGAACTCTAAAGTACAAGATGCTTGATCACCACCTAACCATTTCAAATAAAAACAGAACATGATCTGTTTGTGTTTTTCTTCCACCAGCTGGTACCGTTTTCTTGAATTTGTTTCTAAATTCAAGGTTTAAATGTGGGAAATGTTACTGAAAACTGTTTTACTACCAGACTGGTTACTCAGCTTGGTTTATGACATCTCCAGTGGTTTCTCTGGACAATCACTACTATATGTTACACATAATAATAGAAATTATGGATGTTTACCATATTTGCTGAGCTGATTTCCTTGCTCCTATTCAAAATGGCAAGCTTTGTGTTGATCTATAGATAAATCTAAGAAAAATCAAATTCTTACATTTTATTAAAGAGACAGAGACTGTTGTAGATGATTATGATGAACTGTGATATAAATGCTCACTGACACTTAAGAAAAGCAACAATTTCAGCTAGCTGGATGGTTTTCCTAAGCCAAAACACAGTAGTAACACTCTGCATCTTGGTAACAAATATGTTTGCAATATCTCAAACACTTTTTTTTCTGCAGTTTGGCCTGTCTGATTTCTTTGTGTATCCACTATCAGCATTTAAAATAATGGCAGACTTGAATAGCTCTGAAAGAATGATTTGCCCCTAATTTAAAAATGCAATGCAAAGGCTTGAATTTTTTTACACACAGTTTTTTTTTTTAATAGTTATCCCATACAAGAGAACAGAAGAAATTCTATTATAATAAGTGTGCATGATAGGGATTTTTAGTAAAATATTCCAATTTTTATATGTATTGCTTATTGCCATGTTACCAAAATGACTCTCTAGAAGTCCTTCCAAAATACAATTTAGATATGGCCTTTAATTCTAAATCTTCAAGTATTTGTTAACAGTCATGGCATCACAGATATATGTCTACTTTTTCCCCATAAAACTGGATTTCTTTTTTATTGCCTATTAAAGAGTAACAGAAAGGAAAGTGAAATTTAATAGATTGGTTTGAAGTGTAGGATTATACCAAGAACGTTTTCTCAGGTCATATTCAGTGCTTTCTCTGAAGAACATCTCTGCATCATCACTTATTCACATATCTTCTGTGCTTTACATTTTAATTTCTTGACTGACTTGGCAAAGTGATGGGTGTCTGAGGAGAGAGAAGGTAATTGGTCTTCTGTTAACCTGTGTCTCCACAGTGTAGTTATTTTTGTCATAGTATCAATAGGTAGAGAATTATTGAGGCTGTGTTGCTCCAATTAACCTGCATTGTGCGTTCAGTAAAAAATGCCAGTGCAGAGCCCTCGATACCAGGTTTGAAATGGAGTCCCCTTGAATGCCACAGGGATTCAGCCTTGTGGCACTGCTGCTGTAATTTCAAGGTTCCTCATGTTTGTCAGAAATTTATCTGGTAGGTGGAAGTGCTCAAAACAAATTTGCTCAACACAGTGCTAGTGAAAAGAAGGAGTTAAAGGAAAAAGAAAAATCAAGTTACTGGTTAAGTTATCTCACAGCAGAGTTGTGTTTAATCTTGCTGCACAATATGATTGTGACAATGAGTTTCTGCACATACACCGTGATAAAGGGGTGCTATTCTTTGATGGCAATGATTACGTTATACATGTTGGCATTTATAGGACGTAGCTGTGGTTTGGTTTTTGTGTATTTTTTTTTATTATTATTTCTAGAATATTCAATCTTCTCAATGTGTTTTCATCTGTTGTTTTATTTGACAGTTGGGATAAGACCATGAAGTCAGGTGGCAGGGGCCATAAGGGTCTCTGATTGCTGAACTGCTTCTTTGCTTCAATTTTCAAGTTAGACTTTCTTGCTATAGTTGTTATTTTTCTGTTTCTACTTGGTGTTTTATTTCACCTCTAAAACAAAAAAGCCAAAGTCTTTAATCGTTGCCTGCAAAATTGTAAATAGATATGTTGTGGATGTAGATTAGTAATGTGCACAAGCAACATATTGCCTAATTGCCTGCTACATATGTGCAAACCAGAGGTTCTTCATGGAGGCAAATGAACCTGCAGGTTGTGTTTGCTCTCCTCCATCTGAAAAATTAGCCTTGCATACGCTTCATATTTTAAAGTAATAACTGATCTTAGTTTGGAATGGTAATGACCATCTTGAAGCAATGAGACTTCAGAGAAGTCTTAAGTGCTTTGTGTAGTTACCACAATCATCAACAACAAAAAAATCCATATGAAATTCAAATATGATTTCTTTTTCATTTAATTTTAAATGACAGATCAATAAGTGTGGGTCTCTGGTTTGGTCCTTTGTATTCACCTACAACTCTGGCACCCAGCTGTTTCCCTTCTTACTCGAGTTTTTCTCTTCTGTGTTGAGTTGCCATCTTTGTAGTCTGAACACTTTTGGCTGTTTCTGCAGCTTTTTTGCTATATGGCCTGTGGAGGAGCTGAAAGGGAAGACAATGATGAACCATTAGCAAAAATACCAGAATTCATACTATGCAGTTATAATTCAGGATGGACTTGCCTTTAATTATTTTTGTTTATTTAATGAGTTGCCATGTGTTTAACACTGCCATCCATTTGCTGGATTCCCTTTGCTTTATGGTAGCTTTTATTTGTCTAATTGTGTATATTTTAATAGTTAACGTTTCCTATTCCTGTCTCATTTGATGCTGGTGCTATTAACAAAGAGAAAACTGAGACCAGATGGTTGCCAAACAGTGAAGCCACCTGGTATTCTAGCAATGCCAAATATATTTTCCCCTCCATTTTTCTTTAAAAAATGACTGAGACAGATCCAGGATTTTTTGAGGGTCCCAGGAATGTTTGCATGCAGCTAGGCAAATATCCTTGCAATTTTCTTCCCTGCTGTTCTCTCTCTCAGGTAACTCCATCTCACTCTGTCTTTCTGTTGTCCTGCTCCCATCTTCCATTTGAGCTCCACGCTACTGCCTTTCAGGCATGTGGTTTGTAGACCTTCTTCCACCGAGCTGCCTCTGAGGCTGCAGGTGAAGTCCTGACCCGGACTACTGCTTGCTCTACCACCCCTGCAGCTACCAGCATTGTAGTAGTGACAAGAGGAACTCTCATTGCAGGCAGCATCCAACAGGGTGAACCTGCCAGGAGCCCTCCAGGAGCTTCTCCACACCCCTCGGGCTATTACTAATGCATAGCAAACAAGTGAAAAATGACCTTGAAGAGCAGGGCATTTTGGATGCAGTAGCCTGCGGCTTGCCATCTGATGCCTTGTTGAGCTGAGGGCCAAAAGAGAACTGAAGCTGTTGTCAGGGGTGTGACAATCTGAGTTGGGACTGACACGATCATAGACAGAGGCTACAAGAGTGCACACACAGTGTACAGTTTGCTCTGTGTGACAGGAGTTAGACTAAGCTAACCAGAAATATTTTTTTCTCTGATATGAACTGAATCTACACTCTGCTCCCCATGCCAGTGCCGTATGCTGAGATGAGCTGTGCCATGTGAACAGTGACAGACGAGCTGTTCGAATGTGTGCTTCTCACACATTCAGAAGTCTGGTGTAGGCAGTGCCTCTGTCAGTATTGATACATCTTTGAGACAAACAGTGTTAACACACCATATTGACACAGGGCTGGGTCAGGGAATGGAGTGTAACTCCTCAGTTTGCCACTGGCAGTCCCCTTCCCTTCCCTTCCCTTCCCTTCCCTTCCCTTCCCTTCCCTTCCCTTCCCTTCCCTTCCCTT
>JANHGN010007287.1:0-16438 GCA_024605025.1 Megaceryle maxima | reverse complement strand
CCCTTCCCTTCCCTTCCCTTCCCTTCCCTTCCCTTCCCTTCCCTTCCCTTCCCTTCCCTTCCCTTCCCTTCCCTCACTGCTGATGTATAGACCCCCAGATACCTTGAATGACACTGATGTGAACCCTTGGGCACTGTGGCTCAGTGAGTGCAGGTGTCTGTCTGAACCCTCTTGAGTTCTGGCAGAGAGAATGGCTGTCTCTATGTCAGCTCTAAGCAAATACCCTGACTGCTGCAGTGTGTAGTGGCACTAGATCTAGCACAGCTGTACAAATTCAGTATTGCACAAAAAAAGCAATATCTACCTGTAAAGTGTTTATACTCCATCTGTAAGGGCCAGGAGAATAGTGTAAACAGATGAGGAAATGAAAAAAATCTTCTTGGTATTTAGCTGTCTTCTTGGTATTTAGCAGTGTAACAGATAGCTGTCTCTAGTGCTGTGTGTATGATGTACATGGATCTACTCATTTCTTAGTGTTCCTCTCCTGTGCTGTGGTCTAGCTGTGGTTGTGGCAGCACTGAACCGTCTCCTCGGAGCCCCCTGTGTTACGCTGGGTGTATGGTGCTTATATTCCTTTGCTCACCATCCTCTTACATTATGTACCTGTTTCCAGCACATTCTGAAAGTGTCAGAAGCAGGAGTCATCCTTCTGTTGGCAGGTGTTGAACTTCACTATTGCTCTGCCAATGATTGCCTTGCTGCTAATGCGGTCTCCCCAGATGGCTGCAAGCCATGATGTGAAATGGTCCCCTTCAACCACTGACTCTAGTTGAAGCTGGGGTTCTAGAGGTCCGTGTTCCTGCTGGTTTCTGTAGGTTGGACACAGTCCCATTACAGTGCACAGACCAGTTCAGCAGCAGGGCATCTTTCAGGGAAAAGACATCAGAATGGCTTCTTTTCAAAACTTCCCATCCTTTTGGAAAATAGTCATGTTTAAAATACCCCTTCATATCTTCTCAGCAGGCCGCACTTACAATGTGCATTTAAGCTTTGTGATAGGAAAATGACGTAAAACCAATGTCTTAGTGGAAACACTGCTCTTAAAAGTGCCTGCTCAGGATTATTCCTATTTGACCTATTTAAGCAGCAAGGCATAATGATTCAAATGTGCTTTATGGGGGCAGTTGCATGAAGTGACAAGGATGTTGCTTTTGGGAGCTTTTCTGTTGTGAAGGGACAGGTTTTGCCTTTAGACTTCTTTTCTATATTATATTAGAACTAATTTTGCAACATCTACCAATTCTCAAAATATGTGAATGTGCATTGAAGTTGACAGGAGACCCAAGGATCAAAGTTGCTGTTGTGAGTGTCTGCATTTCCCCGCAGCAGAAAATACTGAAAATTACCAAGGAAAAGGACAATTGTTTGGAATCTGGAAAGCTTGTATCTGATCTCTGTAATTCAAATAAGTATGTTGGAGAGCACATTGGGCAATTGCCAGAAGTTGTGCCTTCTCATATTATTCCAGTGCATGAGAGTCCGGGAGTCTTTGGATGAAATTCTCCACAATTAATGAACATTTCAGTGCATTTAAATGGGCCTCTTTTTTTCAGCAGGCCGACTCTGTAGAGTCTCAGAAGCTGTATTTGCCTTCTGTGGAATATACCTCCCTGCACAGGTGAATTGAACAGGGCAGACCAAAAATCACTGTTGCATCATACCTGCGGAATATGATGTTTCCTGAGACATTAAATCAAGGATAACATTCTGGCCGAATGTGGGCTGAGCCTTCTCGCTTCCAGATGAACAAATCTCTAAAAAATATGCAAACTTTTTCATATCTAAGAAAATGAACATCCTTCAGAGTTTCCTTTAGGATTGTGTACTAGTTCTCCCATTTCCTTGCATACAAATGTAATGTATTGTTTGTACCATTGTTGTCAGACTATCCCTACCACTACTCTCTTTTCCCTAAAATAAAAATATTGGGTTGTCTTGGAAGGGAGAAGTTTCTGCCTATTAGAAATGAGAGAGAAAAATAAACAGTATTGAAAGTTACGACAAAGTTATTTTCATGAGTCTACTTTGTTTTGCAAGTAGAAGGCTTTGCAGTAATGGTAAAGCTCAGCTGTGTAGATGTTTTAAAAATCTAAAAGCACTCAGAAGGTAGGATGTATAGAGACTTAGGAATGTCATTCCTGTCTTATAGGAGGCAATGACCTCTCTCTTACTTTTCCCTGGTCAGTAAAGAGGAAAAAACCCAACCCAAATGCCAAGCCTCTGGCCTTTAATGCTTCAAACTAAAAAATAGTTGGTTTTATTATACATTTCCATGGGAGTTTTGAAAAACGCATCACAGTATAGCATTTAAATAACAAAAATCCTTCTTGAAATTCCCACCATCTCTCCACTAATTCCATTTAACAAAGGGAGCATTTTTTTACAACAGGGTCATTTGTAACTGTTCTCTTGTTCTCTTTCTCTTCCCTCCCTCCCCTCCTGCTCATTATTAGTGCTTAACATCTCTGATAAGAAATGCAGTGTGCAACCCTGTCCTGCTCCTTTGGGGTGCCTGGTCTTCCTTTTTATTTTGTTTGCTTTGTTTTCTGGTTGGGTTTTGTTTTGAAAGTTTTCAGTTCATTTCTGGAATAATTTCTCTAATTTGTGGATCTTTCCTATTATTTATGCTTTTTTTTTTTGTGTGTGTATATGCAGACCCTGTTACTACACCCCACATTTTGCTCTGATCGTAGCCCAGCCAACTGTCACATTTTAGCCTGCAGGGAGCCTTCTGGTACTAACATTCCTGCCTTGTTTTTATTAGAAGGGCATCTCTCGCAACATATCCCTCGCTGTTTGAAGCAGAAGTCATGTGTATTCAGTGGGAATGAATAATGGATATATTTAAAGGGTACCTTGCCCTTCTCATTCCTTTGCACATCATAAATATCCCCTCTTTTAGTTTGGTTTTACGTATTACTCTACAGGCGCAGTTTGAAAAAATCTGGTGATTCAGCTCTCAATTTTAAATAACACTGTGCTATATGCAGCTGATAGTTTCTGTGCCTGAAAACTGATCCCACACCAAACCCAGTGCTGGTATCCATGTGCAGCTCTAGAATTCTGAAGATTTAGGAAACTGGTTGCAAAGACACGAAAATACAACATGACAGGAAATGTATGGACAACATGATGGGGAGTGTTTGAGCTTTGGATAGAGTTCATTCTACCTATCTTTAGATGTCTTTTTAAGATATCTAAAGATATATTAGATATTTTTAAGATGTTTTAAATATAGGTATTTAAAGATGTTTCCCATATCTTCACGAGTTCTCTGAAAAATGCCCGTTTCTCTCCACTCACTCCAAGAGTGGATTGGTTGATGAGATTGCATGTAGGTGTCTGTATTAGAGACACCTGCTTTTTGTCTGATGAGCCCACTGTCCCTGGCTAGTGACCACCATCAAGAGTTCTCTGGGATAATGGTAGCATGAAAGGATAAACTGAAATTACTTGGAATTTTCCTAATAGCTGTAACAAGCTTTAGATAATGCTCACAGAAGAGATCCTAAAAATGAAGGCCAAGCTTGACTTAATTATCTGATCTCAGTTTAAGATGTTAAATGATTTTATGAGGGTGGGATGAGGGGACTGGATGTATTTTTATTGCCCATTTTACTTAGATAAATGACAATTGAAATGACCTAATTATTACTCTGTTATCATTAACACAACAAAACTATCCCCAAGTTACATGCTGTAGTGCTTTCCCTTCAGCATGTGGCTAAAAAAATCTTAGGATTTTGTGATATGTATCCCTTGGGTCTTGTAGTTTCAGGAGTCTAGGACTACCAATGTCTCTTTCCCCATGAGCTGTGACAGGACAGGGTTCCAATTCACTGTGTGCTTGGGGAAGTGTGAGGTCAAGCCAGAGACTCTGAGGTGATGAGCCTGTATCCTCTTGGTGAGGTAGATAACCTGTGTAAGTATGTTCTAAGTGTAGAGACAAACAGTTTGGAGGTATTGGAAATTGTATGCTCAGATGATTCAAGCATCATAGTGGATGAAGAAAAGGCAGGCAGAACCAGGTTGCAATGCTTGTTTTACTGGAAGCCTGTGGCAACTTCTGATCTCAGTTCTTGTGGCTGTAATTTTGGAATTGTACAACTTTCCTATGTTTCTAGCACTTTAAATCTGCTTGTTGTTACCATGATATTTGAGAGGCTGATGACGTGCATTTATAGGAGGCTGCCTACATACTGAATTCTATAAGAACTCTCTAAGTGATTCTCTAAGTGATTCTCTAAGTGATTCAGCTAAGGGACTACTCCAAACATTAACATTTCCAGTGATTCATTTCTCTTCACAAACACCTACCTTGATAGTTTTTGGAATATTAGTTGGGACAAAACAATATTTTCTGTGTGTTTTTTGCTGCTGCAGCTGAAATTTCTTGAGAATATCTGACATTCAAATTTAAAATGCAAGCATACAAGGCTGAACTGCCTGCTATCTATTTTCTGGTATGAAACTACCTTTCTTAAATCATTTTCTCTTCACCTTCCTTTTCTTCCTGTTTTAAAATGATGAACAAAATGAAGAGTTTACAATCTGAAAAAATGAGGTTTACTGTCAGGTTCTACTCTAGTTTAAGTAAAACTAATCTGTGCGTGCCAAGCTTCAGGCATTAACTGGAAGCTGATTTTAAGGACTGTGATACGTTTTTCCCTTTTCACTTCCAACTTTTAGAAAGGAAGTTCCTTCTAAAGCACTAGGGTATCTTCATGGTGCCTTCAGTAGCTTGGGGTTTTATCTTCATTACTGAGTGGCAGAAAGGTAACTTGGAGGGCAGGAAAGTGTTAAGGATTTCAGAATCTAGTTACGGTTAAATTGAAAAGTTAGGTAGTCTGTCTCCCTTGTCCTTGTTTATACAGATATAGGGGAACTGACTGCACAAGACATCTGTGACTCATATGGCAAAGGGGGCACAGAGTGTCTACAGCCAGGGTTCCACTTGATATATCAGTTTCCAAGAAAGAACCAATAAATGGTAGAATAAACAGTTGTAAGGAGCTTACATAAGAGCACTAAAGGCAAATGATCCATTAACTCCATTTAGTAAGAGGTGGCATGTTCTTACCAAGGAAGTAGACAAGAAGAGCTGTAGGATTAATGAGACATGAGGTTAGTTACTAATGTGAGTGGTATATAAGGTGCCAGCTGCATGGCATCTTAGTGACAGACATGAGAGACCCCACCTTTGCTAAGCAGAGGACAGAGGGTGTAATTGCTCTGTGTCCTGTTGCCTTCTGTAATGCCTGTCTGCCTGCATGTCTGCGTTGCTGAAATCTAGATTTTTTTCAGATACTTGTCCTCTGCACTTTGGTCTGGGCTGCATTCTAGTCGCTCTCAATTGGACTCATTTCAGGCTCTTCTGCTACAGCAGTGCATGTTCCCTGATTTTTTGGCAGTTGTTCATGAAAGTTTTAACAGATTTCCACCCCCCCCCCTTAGGTCCTGTGTTGGCTTTTGCTGCCTGTTAGTGTTTGCTTTGGTTACCTTTTGTAATATATGACTACAACTTCCACCCTTGGTCTGTATTACAGTTTTCTGAGGTCAATCTTCTTTACGTCCCATCTGGGGTAAATCTTCTTGATTCCCATGCTTATTTTTTAGTTCAGTTTTTGGCTCCATTCTTTGTGTGAATTTTCCATGCTCTTTGCACCAATATGGCCCTTGTGTTATTTGGAAGATTTATTAGGTAGGCTTTTTGGGTTTTATTTGGTGGGTTTTTGCAGAAAGGGGAATGTTTGGGATTTCTTTTTTTTTCCCCTCCCCAGAATTTCTGTTGTGGCTGCCTGTGTATTCTGTGGATGTGCATTTTTGGGTTATATCTTTCTGGTACCCAGTGGGCAGATGCCTCTCAGCTCTGCTAGTACTATGAGCCAACTAAAGGCTGCATGACCATGGTTTGCATGGCGTTGAGCCCAAGCTAACATATCCTGCCTCTCAGCAGGACTTGCTAGCTCAGTCTTAATGCCCCAGCCAACCAGCAGTTATGCGTTTTCTGTCCACCTTGGAGAGGAGACAGAACAAGCTCACATGTGCTTGTGATTTACTGCATGCTTCCTTCAGAGAACATGTTCATGAGTTCATAATTTTCCTTTCTGATAGAGAGAACAGCAAGGCAGTAACTGTATGTTTAGTTCAGACCCTGGAGTTAAAACCATATTCCAAGGTTTAGTGAATCTATGCTTGAGGCATTTAAAAATTTGTAAAAAATTTTTTCTTACCCCCTTTATGTCTGATAATTAGATGTCTTGTTTGGAGAAGTTTGCTGATACTGGTTTTATTTTTGAGGATATGATTAAAATTTGTGGTAATTTATCAGGTTGTCTTTTGATATTATATATGTCAATCTTTCATTTTCCACCTGGAGATGAGATATGGTAAAGGCAGATCTATTTCTGTTGTGGCAGAGTTAGAAATGCTTCACCTCTGTTCCTTGGAGATAAACTAGTTGTAGCACAGAGCATACCAGGTGATAGGGAGTAGACATAAGATGTGACAGTATTTCTCTCATGTGAAGGGTCATGGAATTTGTTTGATGTAAAGTTCATTTTACAAGTTGAACCAATGATAGGTGCTGGTGGAAGTTGGAGAAAAACATCTTGTTCTGCCAGTAACTTGTTCTTTATGTAGCCTTCTGTGTGCAGATTTGGGGCAGCATTAGTGCTATGTTTTAATAGAAAAGGATATGACTGACTTCCACTTTGCCCATTAATAAAACAAGGTGGAAGGCACTTGAGCAGCATACTTAGTGGCATAAAAATAATTTCTTGGGCAGAAGCACCTAAGTAGTTTCAATGGAAATAACTTTTGATGGAGTGAAGTCTAGGTGACTTGTTTGTATGTAAGCCTGTTGAAGCAGTCTCAGATCACTCTCTTTTCAGTTGTAATTTTACTTGGATCCTAGCTACTGTTCACATGCTGTTGTGATACATCTAAACAAAGGAGTCCATCTTTTTCTCATTCTGAAATTGTTGATCTCTTGCTGCCTCCAATTTCCTGTCCCTGCCCATCCTGGGGCCTGGAACACTTTTGCCCATGCTTTTTCTGTGAGCCACTCTCACCATCCTCAGTATAAAGAGATCGCATTATAGAGACATTATCTCCAGAGTTCTATTTATAAATTTCAATTTGTATCCATCCAACATTTTAACTGTTTTAACGTGGGTTCCAAGATTTTTGTTAGTTAGAAGTAGTTCCTGGCAAAACTGCCAAAGTCAGGGAATTACAATGCAGAGATTTGCAGATGGTTGGAGACTTGCTCAGGCGTACCCTATGGGGTAGCACAGACTTGCCCAATGTTTGAATTATGTGTATAGAAAGACTGTGTATCTAATGTTAGTGATGGCACTTGAACCTTTTTACTCTGTAGTTGCAAATGTATTTTTCATAGTGTTGGAGTGCTGGTCTATTCAGATTTAAAGCATCTTTGAAAACATCTTTCTCTCAGAAAGTTTCATTTGTTATGATAAATGCTTCAAAGCCATGAGTCGTGAAAATGGCTTTTTTCTATATTAAAAGGAAAAGTTTCTAAAATATGACCTGTGTGTATTCTAAGGACTGCTTGTAAAATTTGCAAAATGCAGTCTCGGGGGATTTTTATTTTTATTTTACTCCCTACACTTTTTTCTGCTTTTAGTGCAGATCCCTTTACTGTTCTAAGAACAATAAAACTGAAGGGATGAAATTAACCCTGCAGATCCTGTTTCAGCAAACCTCGCTCATCCGTGGCCCTTTATGAATCCATAGCTCCTTGACTTCACTAAGGAATGCCCACTCTATAGCTTCCAGTTCATATGAAAATCTTGAGGACATTTTAGTTTGCCCTGTTGTCCATTCCCAGTTTCTGTGTTCCAGATGGCTGTTAGGATTTACTGCAGAGGATAGTTCTGACTATTGATTGACTGGCAGAGAGAGGATCATGTTTTATCGACATTGGGAGAAGCAAT
Organism: Megaceryle maxima; assembly: GCA_024605025.1. Lineage (NCBI taxonomy): Eukaryota > Metazoa > Chordata > Aves > Coraciiformes > Cerylidae > Megaceryle > Megaceryle maxima. The sequence goes on along the minus strand of JANHGN010007287.1, from coordinate 8,480 downwards.
GCTTGGGCAGATTGGGTACTGACTGTTGTTGGGTCTTAGATGGGACTTAAATGTACCTCTAAGAAGAGCAGGAGATGTATGGGATTTAGAGCTATGGGCAGTGTTAGAAGGCAGACTGTGCCGTGAAGACTGAAACCTAGCTTTGTCAGATAGGATAATGTTATGGGTCCTTCAAAGGTGGATTAGTCAACTAAAAGGAAGTCTTACTGAGTTTAGTCTGGAATTGTTCTATACATTTGATTTACCTGTAAACATTTTGTTCAGTCATCCTCATAAAACCCTAATTGACAGAGTAAATTTTGTCTCTGTCTTGTGATTAAGTTTGTAAGAAGCAAGATAAATCAAGACAAAATCAACAGATGCAGGTGCTCTGTGGAAGAAGCAGATCTAAACAAGGGCGTCTTTGCCAAGATGTGCCTCTAGGACCTGTACTGTGGGAGAGGATTTCTTGCCAGTCTGTGAAAACCACTGTATTAGCAGATGGTGACCTTTGGGACGTAGTGTGAGCTGGGCACAGAAGGAGCAGATGGTTTTGGGCAAACCTCACGCACAACATACTGAAACAAATTCATAAATACTTGGGGTGTGGTAAAGACTGTAGGTCTATGAACATTTCTGTCAGGGCAAATGGGATGTGAGGGGTCCTGTCCTCTGATTCTACCCCTCTTCCTTTTCTGCTGGATGTTAGGCATGGTGATGCCAGTCTGTGGGATTATGCAGTGCATTGGAGTCAGGAAAGGGGTTATTTTGGAAACAGATGATTGGCATATGTACCTTGTCTGTACAGGGATGTGGAGAAGGGACTGTTCAGGAAAGCAACTTTGATATTGCTTTAGCTTTTGGGGATTCAATATTTGTTTTGTAGTGGCTGAGTAACTTAAGATAGAGGTGGAATGAAGAGTGTTTCTGAGGTTGGCATTATTTACAGCTTCCCAGTGATGATAAGATAGTTGAATTTTTTATTTATTTATTTATTTATTTAGGGTTTTTGCACTCCTGTGTTGTTTGTTCAACTGGTATGTACTTCTGTTTTGCAAATGAGTCTGGACTAAGGATAGGTGCCAAGAAACCCAAGAGAGTAATCAATCCTTTAGGCTACATTTATATTTTCAGTGTATTTTCCCCAGGAAAAATTTATCTTTTTTTTGCTAACAGTTGGCTTTGCTGCCAAGTACCAAGTATGCTTGCAAGAAAAATGAGCAGCATTTTCTTCAGTGTAAGATTTTATGTAGAGAGTAAGATGGATCCTCTGTCCTTGGCTGCTTCATGCTGACCTTGTGAATGATTTTATACAATCCTGTCTTTGGGCCTCTCAAAGATACTTGCTGATGTCATGGATCTGAGAAATTTGATTTGTTAAAGATCTGTTGGATCACTTAGCCCTTTCACAGGTCTGTGCAGAATTATTTCTCATGAAGTATTTTAACTTAAAACTTTTTCATTTATGTTGATTTATTACTGTTTTATTTCTAATGTTTATGCCACACATAGTTTCTCAAAGGATCAATTTTTTCAGGGCAGTCACCATGAAGGGTTCTCTGCGTTTGTGAGACTGCACTGAATTTTGGAGCCAAGAGGGAGGGATTATGAACCACTGGCTGGGATTTTGGTCATGAGTTGCTAAAAAGCATCCTTGTAGGAAATGACCACATTTATGATTCAGTCATCAGGGGTTATAGACATTTCCATTCCAAAACTAAATTTCAAGCGTTCCAGTTTGTTGTGGGTTGATTTTGGCCGGCCGCCAGGTGCCCACCACGCTGCGCTCTCACTCCCTCTCCTCAGCAGGACTGAGGGACAAAATATGACAAAAAAAGACCCTCATGGGTCAAGTTTAGTGGGGAAAAAAAGAAAAGGTTGGGTATGGAAGCAAAGCAAAAAACCCGACTTATTCTCTACTTCCTATCACCAAGTGGTGTCCAGCCACTTGCCGGGAATCAGGGCCTCAATACACATAGAGTTTGCTTCAGAAGTCAAGTGCCTTGATAATGAATGCTCCCCTCTCACTCAGCTTTTTGGCTGACTAGGATGTTTCATGATATGGAATATTGCTTGGGTCAGTTTAGGTCAGCTGTCCTGGCTGTGTCACCTCCCAACCACTTGCCCACCCCCAGCCTAATGGCCTTTGGCTGAGGTTGGGGAGACATCCGTGATGCTGTGCAAGGACTGCTCAGCAACAGGCAAACCACGGGTGTGTTACCAACACTGTTCTAGCTGCAGCTGCAAAGCCCAGCACTGTATGGGCTGCTGTGACAAAAGGTAACTCCATCCCAGCTGGACCCAGTATGCAGTTAGGTCATTCATTATAGTGATATTTACAGCTCCTATGTAGAATATTCTTTTCTAATATAAAAAAATAGTAAAATAGTTGAAAGCAATTAAATTGTATTCTGATCTCAGATTTTATAGTAACTAAAAGTTTTCTAGATAAGAAAAACTTGAATTTTTAAATTATTTAAAACTGGAGGTCAGTCAGCAGTTGTTTTCTCCCCTCTTCATTCATATGCATTCTTGATACTGAATAGGATTTTTTTGGATCCAAGTTCTGAATTACTAATGGCATCTTTATTATTTGACATTTTCTGAAAACTAAGGGGTTTTGTTCTTTTAAACTTTCAGTAAGTATTGGTTTCAGTGGACCACATTTCACTGAGCTGTGGTCTTCGTCAAACACTACTTTTCATTGTGACTTTTAAAACTACATTTTGAAGTTAGAGAACAAAATCCAGTAATGCTAATACTTGAAATTATTTTTTATGATTGCAGAATAGTTGATCTGAAGGATTTAGTTAACCTTACTCATAATTTATTACTAGATAGTAGGAGCTCTTTTTATCTAACTGAAGGGTTAAAATAAAGTGAAGTTAAAACTAATTCTCTCCCTCTATGCTTCTTCTATTCCTTTGTAAGATGATTAAATGTCATTTGACATTAATGGCTGGTACATTTGGAACTAGTAACAGGAAACGCTCTTTCTAACAATAGGAAATCTCACAGGCAGGGCTGAGCCCATTTCTCATTTGTGTTAACTTGCTCATAATTTTGGTAAACTTTAAGCTGTAAGGCTGAACATTACCATGCCAGCTGTCTGCCTCAGGCCAAATTTGGAATCTTTATGCAAAATACTCAGCTGCTTCCAAAGCTCTGACTAGGACAAACTTCTATTCCCTTACTTGAAATTCTTGATGATATTTTTTTTTCCTTATTGAACAGCTCTGTTTTAGCATTGAGGGCTGAGGAATTGAAGCTTGCTGAGAAGGAAGAAAGTCCTTTGTGTTAGGCATATGTCCTTGGCCATGGAAGTCTGTCCAAATTTGGTAAAGTTTTGTATGACTTCAAATAAAGAGATTTCACATATACCTCTTCCTTAGCTCCAGACAGTCCTGGAATATTATGTCCACCCAGTATGGTCAGGGAAGCCATTTGGTAGAAGCAAAGGGCAATGGAAAAAGCATATTTAGGAGAGGTATTTGTAGTGCCTTGCATAAAGATGTTTAGCAAGAAGCTGTGGGGAGATGGACTATGCTACTTTAGAAGCTTAGAGGGAGACAAAGTGATACCTGATAATGGTGGTGAAATGGAAAGAAGGGTGCAGAGGGATTGAGTCTGTGGGAGATGACCAGAAAGTCGTAGGCCACCAGCCCATGCTTTCCTCAAAAGCCTGAGTGGAAGCACTGTTTCCTTAGTCTCAGGGTGGCATGAAAAGAATATACTTGTGCCAAATCAACAGTCTTTTTTGTATGAGTTTCAATTAGCTCTAAAGGTGGAACACAGGAAAATGGTAGTTAGTTGCTATGGTCATATAATGCAGTGTCTCAAGGATTTGTATGATGGCCCTATGTATGAACTGTATACTGTGATAACTATATGCACTAAAACTGCATTTAAAGAAAAAGCAAAGGTTATGAACATACGCATCAAGGATTAAGATGGCCCAGACAAACTGTATTCTGCAGCTTTGTGCAACTTTGGAGATCTAGTGGTATTTTTTCCTGTATGTCACAATCATAACATTAAGTGCTTGCTGGTGAAATAAGCTTAAACCAACTTTGAACTAAGGGTTGGTGCATAAGCTGGATGTTTTCTGTTTATCAGTTGCTTAAAGGAGGATACTGCTCTCCCTTGTGTTGCAGAATCTGGATGTGTGTAGCAAATAAAGCAGGGGACATAGACAGTAGGAGGAAGTTGTTATGGATAAAGTTGCTGAATCCAGCAGTGGAGACATGAGTTCCAACTCTGTCTTTGCTACAGGGTTTTGTCTGTTGCTCAACAGTGACTTAAGATTTGCAGATTTCATCTTATTTCTTTATGTTGAAATTGAGATCCCTCAGACTGGTTTGCAGAAGTACTGGGTATTTGTGCAAATAACTTAAGTCCATAATTTGAAGGTATTAAAGTGTTAGGAATCTGAGAGTGAACACCCTGAGACCCCTGAATGTTTGCAGAAATTAAGCTTTTTCACCTTAGTTTGCAGGTTGTCCTAAAAGTGCAGATAATGTCATTCCTACCTGCCAGGGTGCATTATGAAGATTGATTAATGTCTGTGATGAGAGCTATTAAAAAGCTCCCGAGGAAACTAATATCCCACCCTTGACAATAGGATTTGAATAGTCTGGTCCAAAAAAGGCTACAATTCCTATGGAACCATCTCTGCTGTGTACAGAATAAAGCAGGGGGCCTTGTCAAAGGGTAATATATGAGTACCTTATTAAAGACAGTATCCTAATGCATATGTGCAGGAGGGACAAATCAAGCTTATACAGGTGGCCATTCCCTAACTTACAAATGTTTGACTTTGCAATCTTCTAAATCCTCTTTTTATGCAACATTTTTTTAATGTTTAATTTCTGTTTCAAATGGGGAAAAGATTGGTAGATTCTTCATGAAAAGAGGCTGAAATGTGAAGCTGTGAATTAGAAAACCTCCACATTTAGTTATAGCTACTTTTTTGTGTGAAAGTAAGTGCCTGCTTGATGCTGTATGGGCACATGTAGTTCTGTGGCTACTGCTCTGAGAATGAAATGACCATGGAGAGTGATCTTTCCACAGCAGCAAAATGCTGCTTTCCACAGCATTTTGTGTGGAGGTGATCCCACGGCACCTCTGGAGGAGGCAGTTGCTTGGGCACTGGGGAATTTTGTCCAGTTGCTTCCTATCTCTGTGGGGGGATGAAGGCAGGTTTCTCTTTTAAGGGCTGAAAGCCTTTCACAAGTGCTTTATTTACAGGAAAAAAAGAATTGCTACATTGCTAGGGGCACATTGTGGGAAATAAAAACAACTCTGTTCTGTATTTTCTATTCTGTAGGTAAAATACAAAAGAGACTTTGAAGAAAGCAAAGGAAGAGGGTTCAGTATTGTGACCGATACACCCGAGTTACAAAGACTGAAAAGGACTCAGGAACAAATCAGTAATGTATGTGACTGCCACCTAAAGTGATTGTAGATGGAGAAATAGTGTGTCTAAGAAAAGGTGTGTGTGTTGGTGTTTCTGATGAAGTCTGTGAGAGTGAAGAATTTGATTTTGGTGAGACCGATTGTGTATGTCAGATTTTGAAGTGTGTGTAACTTTATACCATGGACTTGTACAGCACATTGTCAATGTGTGTTCACCTCTCCAGCTTTTTGCATGTATGCTCAAAGTATTTTCTATACTTAAATGATTTGATTCTTTTTGCCTTTTTTAATAGATTTTCCAGCAAGTAAGAATACTTTTGTAACTTTTTATTTACATGTAAACTATATAAATTATATAAGCTATAAAATTTTGTCTTCTTTTTAGCAGGGGCTGTCAAAATTAGCATAATTGGCAAGGTGGAGTTTTCTAGAAGCAGATAAAAATTTGATACTGATTTTTAAAAGAAAATGCGTGCAAAATGATGTTCTGCAAGATGAGAAAGGAATGGCAAATAGCAAAACTGAACCATGTGTTTCATTAGCATAGAGCTTGAATGCAGAATGCTTTCAGGAGGGGAATTTTTAAAAATGGAACTCTTCACTGGGAAAATTAGTTATTTATATTGTATTCCCTTGTAGCATGTTTAATTCACTTGCATGATGGAATATTGGGGAAAATCCAGTGCAAGTTATGATATGTATGAAATAGTTAAGAACTAGAGGGAGCTTTAAATGATACAGAATCAATACCATTAGCTTGTCCTGGCTTCCTTCCTGATTGGTCTTCTGCTTTGAGAATATCTTTCCATAGGTTATTTTGTGATTTGTTTTTTTGACTCATTCCTTGTAGTAATAAAATGACAGCATGGCATCAGAGGCACCTGGTGTAAGTACAATCAGAAGAAAATGATGGAGTGAGTTACTTGGAAGAAAAAAAACTTCTTACTGAATGTTACTGAAAAAAAGTAGTCATTGAAAAATACTAGTGGACATGTAGCATTCTTGCTGAAGCATTTGGTAGTTATGATTTTAATGTCCCGAGCTAGTCTTTGAGGTGAAAAATTTGGGCTCATTTCCTGGAGCCTTGACCAACAGGGAGGACAGTTAATTTAAGAGCCATGCAAGTGCTCCTTTGTGTAGATAAGTTGAGAACAAAAGCTCATATACTGTGTTAATGCTGTGACTAACTGAAATGTCTGGTTTGTGAAAGATGTATTCTTCAGAGTGGCAAAAAGCATGGCCATTAAGACTTCCATTTGGAATCTGGGAAACTTCAGCGAGTCCCTGGTTTTAATCAGTTGTATTTTTTATTCAGACCAGGAACCTAAATTAGGTCTTCTCATGACCTACATAGCTTCCTCAAGCAAGAGTGATTCTTTTGTGTGGGGTAGTTCTGGAACACATCAAGGAGATGAAATGAGCAATGCTCTGATGAATACTTAATCCCCTGCATGGGCCTGCTCTGTTAGGAGAGGCTGAGAGGAGTACCCTACAGCAGGCCTATAGTTCTCAGTTTTGGATATTGGCATGCCAAGAAATTTCATTAGATCCTTCAAGCCCAGTACCCTCAACAACAGAATATAGAATAGTGTGACACAGCTTGCTTGCTTGCATACTCTTTCTTTCTCTCTTGTTCAAAGCATATTGAGTTTTCTGTTGTGGGAAAGGGGGAAAATAAAACCAAACAAGTAGCTTTGTGAAACAGAAGTTTTCTTCCCATCTCTCTTTTTAAATGGGACAAGGGGTTTTCTCTTCTAGATGAAGACCTTGTCGCACAATATATAATACTGTTTGGCTCCTGAACAAAAGGTTCAGGACCTGCCTTTTGAGACCCAGAAATACCTTGTTAAATGTGAAAAATGTTTTTCTTTTATTTATCCTTGGTGGTTGGATGTACTATTCTTGTATCTTCATTCCTAATCACTCAGTCTTAACAATATAGATTTGTTCCATCCTTCTTAACAATACAGCGTTGTTCCATCCAGTCTTAACAATACTGAGTTGTTTTCTTTTCTTGATTTGTTTAGCTGACAGAGATTCCAAGTCGTGGACTCTACTAGAAATAATTAATCTTAAAGGGTAAAATGGAATCAAAAAATGTGCATGATAAAGGAAGTTGCATTTCATTTACTCTTACACTAAAATAATGATGTGATTTATAGCATTATATCCTAGAAAGATAATTTTGCATAGGCCACAAACTGAATCTAATCAGAAAACTCCTGTATTATAGAAATGCATTCCACACAGAGTAGTTTCTGTATTTATCAGATAAACAGTATGCATCATGGACTAAGGAACTAATTAAGGTTTCAAGACACTGAAAGGTAAGCGCTTTAATAATTCTAAAATAATTTTACTTGTATAAAAACATGGAAGAATACTAATGCATGTATTTAATTTTCAGTTTTGTTTTGCTTTCACCTTGAACTATTAGAAACTTCTCAAAGAACCTATTTGAAACAAAATTGTAACAGCTTCATTGAAGGGGTAAGTGAGCACAGTTAAGTGTCTAGTTACTCTTGATGAAGGTAAATAACCAAACTAATGATACAGATGTTATTTAGCAGAAATCTTTGTAAAATGTTGTCTTTTTGTCCTGATACTAAGTTTTGCAGCATATATGAATATTAGCACAGGTCTCAGATTTTTAAAGCATCTCTTATGCTATAAGTATAAACCTTATGAGGAAAAAAGATGGTGGGGGGATACTATTGTGTCATCAGTAACCTTGCCTCTGAAGACTTAGACCAAACTTGTGAAATTTATTTTGTGGCTTGATGGATGTATCAGGACCAGAATGGACTTTCTTCTTTTTTGGCATTTAAAGCCTAGTTTTACAGTTGTACAACATGCTTGTTAGAAAGAATTGTGAAGCCTCTCTGTGACATTCTGGTTAAACTGCCCTAAACTCCAACTGTTATAGCTTGTTAGCATTGAGTTAGCTTGAAAGGTGTAAATCAGACATACTAGCATGCTAGTTTAGATTGATGGAGGGGTGGCTGCATAAACTAAGCAGATCTTGTTACTGATGAATTTGATGGAATTTTAGCCCCCTTTGCTTGGATGAGCAGGCATTTCAAAAT
>JANHGN010007286.1:61430-77636 GCA_024605025.1 Megaceryle maxima | reverse complement strand
GGGGGCGTGCGTGAGTGGGTTGGGGTTGGTGGGGGGGTGGGGGTCGGGGGGGGGGGGGGGGGGGGGGGGGGGGGGTGTTCAATACTGGTTTTCTACATATTTGTATATATTTCATTTTATCATTATTATTATTTTAATTAAAGCTGTTTTTGCTTTTGTCCTGCTTTGAGTGAGAACAGAACTAATTCTGTCCAGCGATTTTACTTTTCAGTTCAGTACTTCTAACTAACTGCACTTTCTGAAGTCAGCAGTCTGTTCTCACAGACAGTGTCTGCTCCCATCAGTGATAACACGCCATGGGCAGAGTCAGTACCAAGGACTGATATGCAGGCCAAGGCCACTGCTGGATCTTCTGTACCACCATTGGGGGTGCAGGAAAGTGAAAGGCTGCACATGCAGGGAGGAGTGGACAGGGCAGGTGACCCCAAGCTGACCAACTTGGTATTCCATGCCATAGATGTCATAGTTGGTATAAAGCAGAGGGATCCGAAGGATCTATAGGCTTTTTCCCAGGCTCTTCTCCCCTCTTGGACTGCTTCCTCAGAGCATCCAAGGAGACTCTGTCTATTCTGCCTTTGATCCCGTGTTCCTGACTCCGGTACCAGAATCCAGCTCCTGAACACAGCTCCCGTCTGCTGCAGGGCCCAGGCTGGGACCCCCCAGTGCCTGCTCCACAGCACCAGTGGTGATAGTGATGGAATTACCATCGGGGGGTTGGGTTCCATACTGGTTTTGTATAGATTTGTACATATTCTACTTTATTATTATTATTATTCTCATTACAGCTGTTCTAGTTTCCTTTTCTAATCACTAAGTCTCTCTCCCTTATTCCTTTTGTCTTCCCCTTTGGGGAGGGAGGGGTTTTAACAGAGAGCGTCTGTTACAGGTCTAAGGGGCTGCCCTGACCCTAAACTGTGACAGCTTTCTTTTCTAATCGCTAAGTCTCTCTCCCTTATTCCCTTTATCTTCCCCTTTGGGAAGAGAGCAATCTGTCACCTGTCTAGTGGTCAGCCTAGCCTCTAAACTTTGACACCCAGTCACCCCAGAGAAGCGATGGCAGCCTGGCCATATTCTCCAGGTGTTTGCTGAAATGACCAGAAAGCAACTGTCCTCTCCTGGTGTGTTCTGAGGGGCAGGGCTGCCACAGGGACTAGGTTCCCCTGGTGATGTTCGAATGCACTGTGATACACAGGTGCAAGACTTGCTGGGCCAAGCCTCGGGGACGGCTTATCCAGAGAACAGTAAAACAACACATGGAGCTGCATTTTAAGACAGTGATTGGGGTTTTTTTCAGGCTTAAATTACACATGAAAATGCAGATGTTCCATTGCTTGGGAAGATGCTCATTCTTCAAAAGCCAGTTAGCTGAGTATACTTCTAGAAAGATCTGAGCTTTCTGAATGCATGAGAATAGAAAGAAAAAGAAAAGGTGCACTTTAGAAGAAAGACTTTTCTGTCACCAAAACGCACATGATGAATACAAGTAAAACATGACTAAAGGCAAAATTTTTCCCTATGAAAATTTTTATATCAAAAGCAAATATAGCTAGTTCCACTGGAAGAGGAGACCAAATGTGTTAGTCACAGAAGTCCTTTGTGAAATAATAGGTGTTATTGCTTTCTGGCTTATTCCAGGTAAAACCTTGAATCTGGAGGGAGAACTGAACTGCTGCTCAAGCAGCCACATTAACCAATGCCCCTTCAGTTTAAAAATTAGATTTTCATATCAGATTTACCCTCCTGTCCCAGCATAACCTGCTCTTTTCTTGGAAGCCTGTGCTGGCTGCCAGACTTCAGGATTACTGGTGTAACTCACTCTGCCACAGTTTCTTGCCCGCAGCTCATTCAGTGGCACACAAGGGTCTGCCATTTGTGTCAAGAGACATAAAAGCTAGTTTGAGTGATGTGAAATTATGGGTGCTGCTCAGTCTTGCAATTCATAAGCTCAGCTGAATAACTTTACTGACTTTTGCTGAGAACAGAGAGAAAAAGGGGACAAGAGGTAATCACAGTGTCATCTCCAGCAGCATAGTTGCACAGTACTTTACCCTAACTGAAATCACACTGATTTGAGGGACAGTGCTGTCTTTGATTTACTGAAGTGGATGAATCTGGAAAGCTTTTCAGAGCTTCTTGTTATGCTCTGATTCATGTGGATGCGCTCCTTGGGACATCACCTTCCCTTTCCCATGACATACCATTCAGTACAAAACCAAACAAAACCAGCAAAGCTCCCCTCCCAAAACAAATGACTCTCCCCTCATCCAATGGTATTTTGAAAGGGCAAGGTCTTTAAATAAAGAGGGTGGACATCCTTCCCTTCCACGTCCTTCAGCCCACAGCATGGGCCAAGGTAAAATGTGCAAAGGGAGCTGCTGTCCCCTGCTGCATTTGCTGCAGGAACTGGAAGGTGTGGAGTTTCAGTGCTGTGTGGCACAGTCAGTCAAGGCCACACACTGACCTCTGCACATAAAAATAAATATTGAGCAGCTGCTTTTTTCAGGCAGCATTACTCACCCTGCACAGAAACGGAGGCAGGGACCCAGAGGAGGGGCAATCTGTGGTTGTGGCAGGAAAGCACAGAGGATGCAGCAGGTGTGGAAGGGGAGGCACTGCAGGTCCCAGTAACATCTTCTGGCTTTTCCTCGCTTCAGGTGCCTGTCTTGTACCCTTAAAGTGCTCCGAATGTGAAATGTGGTTGCTTCTGAGAAAAAAAAAAATAATTACCTCTGGTGTGTCTTTGTCACTGCTAAAATAGAGCATAGTGCTGATAAAAGCCCCGCTTTCATCACTCTGTCATTTCACATCCATGTGCCACATTTTTCTTTCCAAGCTGTGCTACTTCAGTCTGTCTTCCCAGAGCTTGTGCTGATTTCCACATCTTATCCTATTGCACAGACCTCCAACTTAATCCTGTCCTTACCAGCTCTATTCTAGCAGCCCTAAAAGACTGGCCAGGGCTTTAAGTGCCTCATTCCTTCATCCGCAAGTGTTGCACTGAACTGTTCATCCATTCCTTTAGAAACTCCCCCATGGACCAGAGTACACCGGCACATCTTGGGCAAGCTGATGCAAAGAGCAAAACAAACTAGGGATGGGGGAACCGTTGATCTACCCTTTTGCCCTCCCACTCGCCCTTCTGCCAATATCAGAAGGGAAATGGGCCAGAGCTGGATGCTTTTCATTGTGAACAAGGCACTTTGATGTTGCTGGAGAGGGAGCTGATCAGACAAACTCTGCTATTCTTAATTCTGGCAGACAACAGACCAGTATGTTATCGACCCCTGCCTCAGGCGAGGCCAGCTTAGAACAAGCAGGAAACCAAATGTTGATGTTTCAGAGATTTCTTAGCTCTGAGGTACTCTAACACACTGAAATATTTGTGCCATAGAAATGAGATTCAATGCACTTGCTATTTTCTCATACTGTTTGAACACCCACGAGGGGTTCCCATGAATGCCTGCCTGGAAGCAGGCAGGGGGTTGCTGATGCCATAATTAGCTTGAAATGACTGCATTACTTTTTTATTGGATTAGCATTAAAAGCCCAAATATGAGCTTTCTGTGGGATGCTTCAATGTAATTAGGTGTTAGAAGACATGTAAGTGTAGATATGTTAGGACAGAAGCTAACTCAATCTGTCACTTATGAGCAGGCAACAGTGTCACTTTGTCACCTCTATATTGCATAGAGTCACCACACAAGTCCTAAGCTGGAGTTTGGGGTTGTCAGTGGGAACAGGTCTGTTTAAGGTCACTTAGGACTGGAGCTGAACAAAGAACTAATATGAATCTGACAAAAATCATGTTTGAAAATATATTTACTCTGTCAGATTTCATGAGTGGTAGCTATTGCTCCATTCAAGCTGAATGATAGCATTCAGCGTGCACACTTACTCTTCCTGACAGCTAACAAGATAAACATGTCAGCATGTGATTTGCCAAATATTTTCCCATGGAATTCAGGCAGGAGATGCTAACAGAGCTGGCTTTCAAGCAGAGGGACCAAGACATTCGAGTACTCACACATGCACCACACACAGCACACAAAACCCGTGCCCATCCTGCCAGGGACCTTTTCCACCACACCAGCTCAAACTTAGATTCGATGATGCTCCAATTCAATGAACAGATATCTACTGTGATGCTCTCTTCTGACCCTTCAGTAAATGCCCAAAATCCTAGTTTTGTGGCACGGGATAACTGCAAGGCGGAGATCTGATATTCATGCAAGCTCAGTCGGTGAGAGGAGCTGGGCAACATTTATCAGTCCTTGATGGTGGTGGATGCAAAGGGCAGTACTGGCAGGCCCCAGATTGGCTTTACCTTTCATTGCAGAGTAATTCTTCCTGGAGACTGAGCTTGTGACCTTTATCACAGTGAGTTTTATTTACGGATGGGGAAATGGCAGGGTGTCCTTTAAGATGAAAGGAATCAAAACACAAGGGAAAAAGAAAGATTCTGCAGAAGCAAAAGACCTGACTGGAGAACTGTTTAGAGAAGTCTGTATAAACAGACCTGTTAGGCTGATATCTCACATTTTAGCCATAGCTTTTTGCAGCATTTAACTAGATAATGAATGGATCTTTAGGCTTTGGACTTCCTGGTCTGTCTGTCTTTTAATAACACCGCAGCTATTTCCTCATGTGTTAGCAGCTGACTCTGGTATAATTTTACCTTGCCTTTCCTATTTTATGTTCCTTCTCTGTCCTTTTACCAGTTACCAGCAGGTAACAGCCACTGGTTTCACATTTATTTGTCTTGAAGATGCTTGAAGCAGCATTTTGCAGCCTATTCCTATCTATGAAAAAGGATTAATGACTGTGTTTCTAGTAACCCCTGTGTGATGGGTAGGAATCATGACACAGAAGTGAATCCAGGCTCAGCAAGAGGCAGGTGACCACTGCAGGCAGCTAGGTCTGCTAGCCCCAGCTCCACTGCCTGGTGCATGGCATGGAGCAGAGAACAGCCCATGCCAGGCAGCTGGCCAGAACCAAAGTAGCCTGGCACATTGCCAGAAGTCCCCCTGATAGCCCAAAGAAGGATCCTGGACTCCAGGGTGGACACCACTATGATTTAGTACCTGGGAAACCCCAGAGGGAAGGGTCCACTGCCCTCCCCTGCCAGTTTATGGGGTGCTCAGGAGAGCAGGGTCTCATTCCCTCCATTGCCCAGGAGAGACATCAACACCAAGTTCATGGCAAAGGCTGAAGTGTCTCCAGAAAAGCACAAGTAAAGGTCTGATATGAGGAGAACTCCTATTGCATCAGCCTGTGCCAGAGAAAGGGAATTTCCACTCTCAAGTTGCCTCCTAAGGACACCATTGGGATGATAGGCAAACCACTGGCTCTCCCCTTCGTGGCACACCCTGACAGCAACTTGAACCTACTGCACCGATAACTTTACCGAAAGAAAACAAATAACTACATATTATACCAAAGAAGACCTAGGAGGATAAATTATGATTTACTTAACACTCAACTGCTTTCAAAGATGTGAATCTCTCATGACTGCTCCTGGTGGTTAACAACCAACCCACCTTTCAGGCAGCCCGATATAGCCACCATTAGTATTAGCCACAGAACAGTGAAGGTTCCTGGCATCCTACAGATGTGAAATAAAAATAGTTTGCCTTTCTACAAGTAGGAAAGTCTCAAGCATGAGAACCCTGAAGTGAGGTGTTCCCAGTTCCCAGAGGGAGGAAGTGATCAGTGTTAACCACCTCTCCATGGCCACACAAGAGAGGATGGAGCAGAAGTGAACACTGCTCTGCTCACCACCCGGTGAGCTTCCAACCTGCATTTGCTTCCACTTCCAGTGGCTCATCCATATCCTGCTAATCATTTGTAAAGAAAATGAGATATTTGGGTACTAAAGTAGTCACCGAAATAAAAATGTAGCCTGTCTACAAGGCTACGTAAGTGCAGACAGTGATGGGGAGAGGAGTGCAGAGGCTGAGACAGACTAACAACCACCTTTAATGTCCAGATAGTGATGTGTGTTGCTGAGGTCCTGCTTCCACTCCCAGTGCCAAGAGAGTCTCAGGAAGGGGAGCACAGAGGAGAAGGGCTTTATGGGGAGGCTGGGGGCTTGGTGGTACCCAGAAGGGGCAGTGTGGACACTACATGCTCTTACTTGGGTATGGTCTAGCCTAGTCCTTTAGGCACTTATTCCTCAGCTTGCTCTACTAGGTGGGATACAAGGCGTCCACTTCCCAGAGCAGCCATGGCTGAAGGCTTTGCCTCTGCTGGTGGCAGTGGTGGTAAGACCAGACCTTTGGGGGCAGACAGATTGTGCCCAGCACCTCTGCAGAGGATGGGAAGGCATCTTGTGTCCCTTCCCTATTTCTCTCATAGGATAAATCAACACTGGCTTTTCATTTGATCCATGGGTATTTCTGAAGGAATTTACACAGCCTTTAATGTGGGTTTGTTCCTCGAGTTAAACTGAAAGGGCAATAAAACTGAGGCCACACTTAAACGAGAAATCAATAAGCTGCAGTGGAGATCTATGGAAATACACTGTGCTATGTGCAAAGGGCACAGACTCCTGTAAAAAAATATATATCCTTGAATTGCTTTGTGCCAGTATAGTTTTGGTCTGCTCTGAAGGTGCAGGTGTTTAGTCCCTGGACAGTGCAGGAGGGTCAAGGGGTCTCCCCCAGATCTTGCACAGAGAGGGAGTCCCAGGGAGGGAGAACAGGCTGTGTAGGGAGTTTTGATGTAGTTTTGGGTGGTTTTCTTCCAGTCATAATAGGTGATGAACTGGATACCAAGCAAAGTTAACAGAAATAGCCTGAAGCTTGTGGCTGCTCAGGTGCTGGAGAACCAGCCGTCAGCTCCTATTGCAGTGTGCTCAGATCCAGCCTTCAGCTGAGGGAGGCAGACTTGTAACATACCTTATAATTGTAGACTGTGAACAAGCAGTGCAAAGTGACAAACAGGGAAAAGTATACCCTATCTGAAGTAACTCAAATCACAGCTGTGAATGATTGAAATTTAGTTCAAAATTCAGGGATTTTCTATAACTCTGCACTGGTAATGTGCTGTATCAGATTTGTAATTTTACCATAATGTAATATAATGCTAGACTATTTTTCAGTGTTTACAGACACTGTCAAAAGGGTGAGCTGAAAAAAAAAGGAAAAAACCAATATAGTGGAAAGTTTCAAAGAAACATAACATCTACAAAGGAAACATCACACACTGATAAAAAAAAAAAGAAAAAAAACCCGAATGTGTGAGCTATCCCCTGAATGCATTAGAATAGATAACAGTAGAGGAGTTCTACCCTTCTAATTCCTCATTGTTTGAAAAGCTAGTGAGAGGGGAATGAAAGAGCAGAATCTTATAGCCCAAAGATTTACTCTGTCACGTTCAATGACAAAAGAAAGATGGGGAAGAAAAAGGAAAGAATAAAAACCATTTGAGTCTCAAAATTAGAAATACTGAACTGTCTCTTTTGGGTGATCCCCCTTCCCTCCAAAACTTTAGAAGGAAATGTTATTTTTCATATATGTTACTCCTTCCTTGGGGAAAAAAAGAAAATTATTCATGCAGAAAATTTCCACCAGGTCCAGTTGTAACATCTTTGCTCTTTGAAGTGGTATGAAATCAAACTGCATCGTTGCATCCATTTATGGATATTAATGTCAGACAATGTATGCAACCTTGAACTTAGCCATTCATATACAAGAATATGAGCTGATATCAGGTTAATTTATTTTATGTCATCTTGTACGTCATATTTTACTAACAGATCATTTAAAAAAAAAAAAAAAAAAAGTATCTTGACAAATAAAACTAGAACCAGATATAGAGATCCTGCTGATATTACAAATTGAAAAGGATTCATATGCGTGGAAAGTCACACAGCCCAGGAAAAAGAGATGATGAACCTCTATAATGCTTGAAAATGGAGCCATTTTTCAGGACAATTTTCACAGCAATTTATTCCACAGCAATTATAGGCACGTACTGTGCAAGTCAGGAAGTACACAATCTGAAGTTTGCACTGCAAATTTTTTCCACTCATCATTCCTGAAACGGTGTTCAAATCAACATCATTTTAGATTTCTAATCAGGCCAACACACTTTAAATGTGTTAGCCAACAAATAACAAAAAAAATCCCCAAAGCAAACAACAAAAGCAGTTAGTGGATGTTTAACTATATGTTTAATTATGGAATTTCAGTTCTAAAACCCAAAGCCTGATGCTAAGGTTGGGCTAAGGTCCCACCAAAGTTAATGAAATATTTGTCTAAGTAAAAAATCCAGGGCTATCTCTGGAGGCCAGGTGCAAATTCAGAGCTTAGTTTTTATCACGTCTGCTTACTTACAGGTATGGCCAATAGTATATGTGATTCCTGTTTGGACAGGGGGTTGCCTGATACAGCACTCACACAAAACACAGGTCCAGGATGATCACTTGAGTTTAAAGGGTGCTTTCTTGCTTTCACAACTTCAGTACTGCTAGTGATGGGGTTTTTTTCATGGCATTTACATGCACATAGACAGACTTACTGTACCAGAGAACTCAAAGTTTTACTGGTGACTCACAGGTATCTACATGAATTACAGATTATTACAATAATTAGGTCCTGCAGATGTACTCTAAGGAGTGCAGGTGTGGGAAGGAGATCAAAGTTTATTGTTTCACATTACTTTAGCTTTCAATGCATTTTGGTAGAGCATTTGAAAGGATAAGACTGGGTTAATTCTGCCAAGATTTTTAATACCCTCCCTAATGCAATTAATCTGTTAGCACTCTAAGAAATAAACAAACAAAGAATGTTTTCAGAAGGTGGACAGGTTGAGTGGGGAGTGACTAGGTCAGTCACTTGGCATTACTGACTGTGAACTAAGCCATAGTCAGTCAACCAAAAATATTAATTCTTTACATCAGATTCCACCTAACTTTTCATATTTGGCATTCTTAACACACTCCCAGTCCTGACACTTAATCATAATTAATACCACTTGTTAATTCGTTAAAGAATTTATCAATAATTTGACAGTTATTGCCTAGATTTGGGTGCCCATGTAAAATATCAGATTTTACACATTTCCAGTACAATCTGCCTGTGTTTCCAACTGCCACACAGGTCAAGCAAAGGTTTGCTGTACATTCAGTTACTCGTCAAATAACTGAAAATGTCAAAATTGTTTTTAAATTGTAGGCATTCCTAAAAATGTGACAAATTTTGTGACAATTGTAGGAGACTGCATTAAGGAAAGGTTCATTGCTTCGGAATCATTATTAGTTGTTGACAATGCAATAATTCTTAGATTACACAGTGAGATTTAGGCCTCTCTCAGTAAAAGGCCACAAAGCTGCATGGAACTCTCGATCCCTAAATGTAAGAAATCGATCAGGAAAGGGAAGAGACCAGCATGGCTGAGTCATGACCTGCTGGTCAAGCTAAAAAGTAAGAGTGAGCTGCACAGACATTGGAAACAGGGACGGGTACCCTGGGAAGAATACAGAGATGCTGCCCAATTGTGTAGGCATGAGTCCAGGAAGGCCAAGGCACGGTTTGAACTGAACTTGGCAAGGGACCCAAACAATAACAAGAAGGGCTTCTACAGGTACGTCAATGAAAAAAGGAAAGTGAAATAAAGCATACCCCCCCCGAAGAACAAGAACAGGGAGCTAGTGAAAATGGATGAAGAGAAGGCCGAGGTTCTCAACAACTATTTTTCCTCAGTCTTTACTGGCAACCTCTATCCCAGGTCAAAAAACCACAAGGCAGGAATCAAAGTGGTGAAGTCACTCCCACTGTATGTGAAAATAAGGTTCGTCACCTCCTGAGGAACCTGAACATACATCAGTCTATGGGACCTGATGAGATGCATCCCAGAGTTGAGTGAACCAGCAGATGTAGTAGCCAAGCCACTCTCAATAATATTTGAGAGATCCTGGCAGTCAGGAGAAGTTCCTAGCGATTGGAAGAAGGGACGTGTTACACCTCTATTCAAAAAGGGTAAAAAGGAGGACCCTGGGAACTACTGACCTGTCAGCCTCACCTCTGTGCCTGGGAAGATCATGGAGCAGATTCTCCTAGAAGGCCTGATGAGGCACATGGAGGACAGGGAGGTTATGAAGGACAGCCAGCATGGCTTCACTAAGGGGAAATCCTTCCTGACAAACCTAGTGGCTCTCTACGACAGAGACTGCATCAGTGGACCAGGGATGACCTATGGATGTGATCTATCTGGGATTCTGCAAGGCCTTTAACACAGTCCCCCATAACATCCTACTTGCCAAGTTGGAGAGATACAGATTATATTACATAATATTATTAAAATTACATTATATTACTTCTGATTTAATGACTTTACATAGGCTTCTAGGAAAGTCATGTATTGATTTTAAGTTCTCCTTATTAACTGCCATTAAGAGACTTTCAGAGGACTTGCTACAGCATAGCTCTTGGATCTGTTTTCTATTTTTTAACCACATGTTTATTTAAAATGTAGATTGGTTATTTAATTTGACCTGAATTTATGGATCCTCACAACCTCAAGGGGAGATTTGTTACAAGATGTATCTTTGGAAAAATGCAGTAGTAAGACAATATACACCTTCCTTTTATCTCACAGAACCACACCTTCCTCCTGCCAGGAAATGTCTCGCTTCATCTGTTCAGTATCTTTTGCTTCAATCGTGTACAAAAAGCGTGTAATCATTTTTTCTAAAGATTAAAGTCTAAAACCAATGTTTAGTGGACTTGTATTCCTGTTTACATTAACATATTAGATAGCAGCCTATAGTATGACAGTGACCTTACATAAAACCCTTTGCAGGGAAGGAAGGCAAGGCTGGATATTAGTGAACATCCTTTAGAAAGAAAGGTGAGGCATAAATGGCCTTTGGATTTTGTAAGCCTTCTCTGCATGTGGTGTTAAGATATTGAATTTGTAGTGACATACCGAAGGCAAACAGCACAATAATGAGATGACCAACAAGCCCTGCCTACATTCTCCATGCAGCAGTTTTATTTTCACTTATTACTCCCAGGCTGCTGCTGAGGTTCCCCAAAGGCACTGACCTCACAAGGCTGGAGAATCAGTGAAACAGTTGCATTTTGCTTGCTTGCTTGCTTTCTTCAATTAAGAATCACTGCATGTAATATAAATAAATCATCAACAGTCACATGAACTTTGTTTTCTCCTAGAAGACAAATTAGAAGGCAAGTTTTTTGTGCCTGAAAATGGTGCTCACTAATGGAACACCAGCATTATCCCACTGGTAAGTTACAAGCTCCAGAGAAGTTTGCAGAGCATATTCCTTGCACAGAAAACTTGCTCAGGGGAAATCACAGGAAGCCCATTGGTTTCAAACTTTAAAGTAAACCTTGACAAAAGACTCAGAATTGACTGCATGAAACAATCCTCAGCAAAAGGAAGAAAAAAGATGAAAAGCCATGCTACAGCAGTATTATGCACTGCAGTTTCCAACCACAGCTTCACACAACAATTCTTTTGGCACTGGGGATTGTTGTTCTAAATCTCCCTTAAACCAAAATTCTAATATAAATGCACTGAGATCAGCCAATTTTCACCTACTTGGGTGATGAAGGATAATGAACCCATAATTTATAAACTTCTTCCATCCAGCTGGCTCAGGTTTGCTTAAAGCTGCTTTAAATTTCCAAGCCTGCCATCAGCCTGGCCCAACTCTCCATCCTGCTACAACATCTGAGGCAACTGCACTGTTTCCTGGATTATAAATTCCCTACGTTTTATATAGTTATACTGAATATAGGCATTCTGCTTTTCAGTTTCTTCTTTCTTTTCTCAGCTACCAGAATAGCTGAGTGCTTTGGTTATCTTGGTGCTATGTTACCTTATTTGAACACAGTAAGTATTTCTCATCTTCCCATTTGTACTTCTTCAATGTTGTTAATGAAACGCTAAGAAAACGGAGAGGATAGTAGATTAGTCTGTAATGAAACCAAACACTGAAATTGTCTGATATTTCACTAACATGTAAAAGTGCTTTATGAGGGAAGACCCCTAACTATGTGTAATAAGGGCTCAGTAAGCACCAGGAACAGAAGCAGAGTATGTAAGATTCACATAGCTTTCTGTTCAGGATAATGAAGAAGGGTGGGACCTATTTCTGTTTGCTAAATGTTATATGAATTTGCTTCATTAAGGCTTATTTCTTGCAGCCATAAGAAAATTACTTTGGACTAAGAATAAATTAGATGCTTTATTAAATGTACTTTGCAGTTCTATTATCCTAACTCTTATTCTTGAATAAAACCTCCCTGTTTCCAGACTCATGGTATTACTATGCATGATGGTTTCTGTACTAACCATTTCTATATTTTTTCCCCTCAACGTTATTTTCTAGAAGTCTCCATGCAGAACTTCTATAGGTAGCATCTACTATTTCACATACAGAGGATCTAAATTGTTAACCAACAGAAAAGACTCCACAACTCCAAGTTTTCATCTACTTTGAGGTCAAAAAACTCACCAAATTCTTAAGTCTTTTCCATTCCAAGCTACAATGAGGACAGATCGCAACAGTATTGAGATATCAGCCAAGCTTGAGTATCATTCAGCTAAAATGTTAATTCACCTACAGAGCATAAATTAGGCACCCAAACCTCAGCTGTTTTCAGGTTATGCCCGAAGATAAAAGATACCTCATTAGAACAGTGTCCCACACCTCTGGCTGCTTACAGGCTAGGGAATAGGCTGGTTTGGTTTTGTGGGTTTGTGGGTTTTTTTTCATTTTTGACAAATTAAATCTGCACAAAAGGCATACCTTTAGGGTTTGCCAAGACCACCCAGCAAGGTGGTTACAGAGGCAGAATTAGAACTTGGGACTTCCTGGTTTATTGTCTTAAGTTAAAACCACTAGACTGAGCTTATTGTAAAGGGGGAAAAAAGATGTAGCCAGAAAGTAAACTTTTACAGCATAGTAGTAAATTTAGAACTTGTTAAAATGTTGAAAATTAATGACAAGAGGAGGATTTTTGTAAAAATCAGGATAACTTTGGGAAAGACTGATGTACTCCTTGCTCTGCTACAATGCAGAACACCCGATGCCATCTGCAAATGGTTTAAATTGGTTGCCACTTACAAATGGTTTTAAAGAAATTCCCATTGACTTGACCAATGTTTATCTGCAGCTGCTATCTCTGTTTCTTCATATTTTAAGCCAGTGTAAATCAAAGGAGTTCTGGAAGCTCTCCCTACGGTTATTTTAAACTGTGCTGCTGATTTTTTAATTTTTTTTTTCCCATAGAGGAATCTAAAAGTGATAAATTAAAAAAAAAACCCAAAACCCTCAGGCATTAATTTCACTTCGTTAGTTTACAACAATAAGGTTACAGAGGTATTTCAAAGCTTTTAGCTGGACAGAAAAATGTTTCTGCAAAGAATGAAAAGAATCTCATACTTCTGTTTTAAAGGATCATCAACTACTGTGTGAATAAACACTCTGCGGTAAATAACATTGCTACATTTGCAACTTCTCTGAAGTCTGTCACATCCTGATGTCTCATATAATGTTACACCTCAAACTGATTCAGAAGTATTGTAGCAGAAACCCTAAGCATCTAAGAGAACTACAGAAACACAGAGTAGTCATGTTTTCCCCATCCATCACTTCACAGATGAGGGAGGGATAAAATTTTCATTGACACCTAATAGAGCACACACAGCAAATGTTTGCTTAGTTCTTCTGCTTTGAAGATATTGTCAAGTGCTCTGCTGACAGCCATTAGTGTTCCTGCTTGTTTAGACACAGCTCTGAATTAAGAGATATGGAACATGAAAAGTACTAGACTTCAGTGATTTCATAGAGTGATGACAATGTTGTATTTTAGAAACCCATTGCAAATCCAACTCTAAAAGACATTCGAGTACTGAAGCTTGAACTATATTTCAGGCTATTTGGGAGGAAAAAAGCGTCTGGGATCCTGAACATTTCTTGTACAAAAAAAAAGTAGTCACCTCCACACTGTCACCAAGAATGAAAACTCCCCTCTCATTCTAGTTTTATGGAAGCATGAAGGCAAAGGATGTCTGTACCCAGGGGATGAGCAGAAAGATTCTCCATGGCAATTCTACATTAGCTGTAGAGAAAGAGCTCAACCAAACACTCAGACTCTGGCCAGTGATCTTCAGTTCTCTTTTCTCTAAATGAAGCCTGGAGTGATCACCCTTTCCACAGGACCACAGGGCAACCACCAGGCCTGAGCTGAGCAGCTGAACTACCAACAGCTGGTTTAATATTTGTTTGGCACACAAAGATGTGGTGTCAAGAACAAGTTGTGGCATGTGCAATTGCCCTGACAAAAATCTGATATAGTCCAGGGCTTGTCAGAGACCTAATAAAGGTTGGTCCAGTGCCTCACAGCCATTAAACAGAGCCTCGTGGCAATTCACCAGCACCTCAGGGTCTAGGCCCTTAGCCTGTCTTTGTCATGGGCTTGCCTCCAACTAATTAGAATGGCCACAGTGCACACTCAGCTGGTGCATAAATGGAGAGACGATTTTGAGTTGGTTCCTTCAGAGCAGTTGTGAATCCTCCCCTTGGATATATGGGACACAGTCCAAGGATGCTTTGGCAGATTGAATAAGCCTCATCCCCAACTTTGGTAAGTGAATATTTCTTTTCCTTTAGAGAGCCCTCACCCCTTCTGGGTGAGAGACTCCCTTTGGGTACCCTTGTGTGGAAGGTTTTCCCTTTATGAGTAAGCATGTGAACATTTTGATTCACCTTTCTAGGAAGAATAGTCCTTAAAGCTTAGAAATCAGTTGTGTAGTACTATATTCCTGAATGACATCCAAATTTGTAATTTAATTTTGTCAGGAGGAGTGCTGAGTGATTTTGGTTACAATAAACCTGCATTTTGGGTAGCTGCTGCTGTCTGTTTTATGGGTGCCTCCATGACACAACTGTGTCATACACTTTTTGCAGAACATTTTTAACAAATGCTTCTGGACCTCAACCCATAAATTCAACCTTACGTAATTTTGGGAATTTAGCACTCCCAAGATGTTATCAAACGCGTAGGGGATGGAGAAACCACTAACCAGAGAGCCTCCTGCTCCTGCAGAGCAGCTTCTGCTGATACCAGCAAGCACTGATGGGATTTTGCTCAACAGAGAAGGATACGCACATTTTCTCCAACTTCTCCTTTGAGTTCAAGCAAACACACAACATGAAACACCTGAAATGAGATTTTACTCAATCAAAGTAAAAGTCTACACTTCCTTCTATCATGTCTGCTTCCATCTAACAACTTGGAAATTAATCCTCTCTTACTATCTAAAAATTTGTTCCTGTTGATATATGGATTAATTTTTTGCAACTTAGGTTGTGATTTAATACGTATGGCACTTTATGTAAGTTTATGAAATTATTCTCATACCTATGCAGGTCTTGTTTATGAGAGCAATGAAAAGAGGTTTCAACAACTGCACATGCCAGAACCTAAGTTCAACTATTTAACAAGCTAAATATGTGCTTTAAAAAAGAAAATACTTTCATTGTTCTGTGAAGATCTAACAAGCCCAAAGTTTTAATAGTTTCTCCTCCTGCTCTCCACCTTCCAATAAGCTTCCCATATATCCAGAAGGGACTTCTGCTTGCAGGGACAGCAATACCAATGCTAGGCTGAGTTCCCAATAGAGCTGTATCCTGTTTACCACAGGCATATAGGAACTCACAACAACTAGTGTGGATTTTCTTCTCGATGCTTCAGGCTACATTATAAAGGCTTAAAATAACTACTACACAGAATTCAGCGTTGGGAATCACTGCTGAAGAAAAGCATGCATTTTCTTGTGGATATTTATAGCTTTCTCTGCTTCTACAATGAGCAATTTGGAAGGGTAAAGCTGTCAACATTTTATTTCCATTCAGAAACTGTGTAGTGATTTATGCCTGTTAAACTTTCCATGGTTACATGTTTCACAACTCACTTTCTAGTAATTCCTTTTGTTAAACTCATCTTACCAATGAGCTAAAGCTTGATAATAGCCACAGAAAGAACAGCACAGCAGTTTTATTTTTAAAATGTGGATATTTTGTTATCTGCTTTTGAACAATCATTAGCTTCTACATTGAGTATCATATTAAAAGCTGTGACACCTTTCTGTCATGGTGTCCTGGTCTGAGTGAGAGCAGAACTAACTCTGTGCAGTGATTTTCCTTTCCAGCTCAGCTCTTCTCACTCCCTG
>JANHGN010007286.1:15469-61330 GCA_024605025.1 Megaceryle maxima | reverse complement strand
AGACCAAGGCCACTGCTGGGTCTTGTGCCCCATGCTGGGGGTGCAGAAAGTAAAAGGTGGCACCTGCAGGGAGGAGCAGCCAGGACAGGGGACCCCAAACTGACCAGAGAGGGATCCCAGCCCAGATACGGCATATTCGGGATCAAGCTGAAGGATCATGAGGGTCTTGGGGCTCCCTGCTCTTCTCTCTCTTTGCCCCCTTGGACTGCTTTGCCAGCTTGGCACAGTTTGGCTCAGGTCCACTTTCGGTTCCTTCCTTGGAGCATTTGAGGAGGCCTCTGTCCATTTTGCCTTTGATCCTAATCAGTCTGTTCCTGAATCCAGTACTGGAATCCAGCCCCTGAACACAGCTCCCGTCTGCTGCGGGGCCCAGTCTGTGACTCTCCTGGTGCCTGCTCCGCAGCACCAGTGGTGACAGTGATGGAATTACCATCGGGGGGGTTGGGTTCCATACTGGTTTTGTATGTAATTGTAAATCTTCCATTTTTATTATTATTATTATTTTCATTTCCATTCAATCTGTTCTAGTTTCCTTTTCTACTGGCTGAGTCTCTCTCCCTTATTCCCTTTCTCTTCCCCTTTGGGGAGGGAGGGGGTTAACAGAGAGCATCTGTTATAGGTCTATGTGGCTGACCCTAACCCATGACATCTGGTGATAGAAATTTAAAGCAAAATAAAAAATGATGACTTGAAGTGTATAAGAACTGGGAAAGTTGCTTTTAAGGACAGGCAATGACACGAATTCTTTGCCGCTCTATCACTGACATAATATCCTCAAAAAAGCAAAAGATACAGATAATTTAGGATAAGTGACGTATTGAATAATCACATTCACAAAGGTGAAGTCAAAACATTGCAGAGATTGTAACATGAGTCAAAGAACCTCAGTGAAATCATTTTCCAAGACTTTCCCTAAAGACACAGTGCATGCACAGGACATCAGTTTTATCAAGATGCGTGCAGCACTACTATCTCTACTCCTACTAAGACTAAAGAAAATAGTTTCCACTCCACAATCCCAGAACTATTTTTGGCAACTTCTGGTTATAAAGTACATGCTCTGATAAAAAGCAGAAATGAAGTAATCTTCAGGGTAAGAAAGCTCTTCTGTATTATGCATAGAGAGGGAAAAGTGTGTAGGTATATATTAATATGTTTTAAGGTTAATATAAATGGTGTAAGCCTACTTGTTTTCCTTCCAGAAATCACTAAGTTGGTTAAGTGGGAGCAAACACAGAAGTTATTCTCTCATTCCTCCCTCTAGAATTTGCAGTTCTGAGTGTTCTACATGCTCAGTCAAATTTTTTGCATTTAATTTTACACTTCAGCTTCAAAGTTATCTCTGTGGTATAAAAAGAAAGTAGCAACTCATTTATGGGCAGCACAGCTTGGTAGAGCTAGGAACGACTGTATCCTAAACTTAACTTTAGGACTGACTGGCTGCATGGCTTTCAGAAGACCATTTGACCTTTCCTCTTTTCCCATACTGCCCGACTGTATGGCCACCAACTTTGGGAAAGAGACTGAGCATGTGTGTGATGGTCCAAAGCTGTGAAGTGATATATATATATATAGAGATGGCATTGTGTGTGACCATTTCACATACATAATTCTCTCACACCATTCCTGGATGCAAAGTACCATGAGTTTAACATGGATATGCCTATTCTGAAATGGCAGTATCTGGAGGAGGAATATTTCTTTTTGCTTGCCATGACAAACAGTAAATGCAAATAGTAATGCAAGTGCAAATAACGAAGGCAATGTAAATGCAAACAGTAATTACTAAAAGACACATTTCACAGATGAATTCTCATGCAGCTAAAAGTCATTAACTTCTTATTGCTCTCCTCAAGCTGAATCTCACCTCTGCTAAGAATTTACATTATGTATTTTAACACAGCGTTGTTAAATCGGGACACACCAAACACTAGCACCAAACACCACTACCTACATATCACAGTGAAACTGAGGTAGGTTTAGGTAGTGTTCCCAAACTCACCCAGCACAGCAGAATAAAATATTGGTACTTGAAGCCACTGTCCCTGCTTCAGTGTTGCCTTGCTCTGATTTTTGTGGTCCCTCCTCCAGAGCTTCCATCTTTGGTTCCCATGAACCTGATTTTCACATAGTTACACAGAAAATCATGACTGGTGATGAAAACTCAATGCACCAATCACAAAGCTCTGTCTGCAAGTAACATAGGCCAGTGTTAATGGCAAGTGGCAGGCCTGATGGGGCTCTCACCCATGTGCTTATGTGTTGCTCTTCAGAGTCATCTCAACTGCATCTCACAGTTACCAAGCCCCAAGGCATGTAATACGCAGAATTTTTCAGCTGGTGAGTGTCATGGTTTAAACCCAGCTGGGAGCTGAGCACCACACAGCCACTCACTCAATGCCTCCCACTGCCAATCCCTGCCGATGGGAAGGAGAAGAGAGAGAAAAGTACAAAACCCCATGAGCTGGAATAAGAAGAATTTAATACAACAATGCAAAAGGAGAACTGACAACAGCAACAGTAATAGCAATGAAACAACGCACAAAACAGGCCATATAGAAAGATCCAAGGAAGACGCTGCCCTGCCCTGTCCCAAAAGAATGTGGCACTTTTCCACACCCTGATATAGCAGGCACAATGTCAATATGGTATTGAATATCCCATTGGCTGGTTCACTTGTCTATCACAGAACATTAGGTGTTGGAAGGGACCTCCAAAGATCATCGAGTCCAATGTGGTCCTGGATGTGGTCCCACTCCCATCTTCTGGTGAAAATTTACCTTATCCTAGCTGAGCCCAGGACAGATAGTCATTCCTAATATCAACAGTACAGACCCTGAGAAAGACAAACTGAAAGACCAAAAAAAACCCCAGAAACTTAA
Organism: Megaceryle maxima; assembly: GCA_024605025.1. NCBI lineage: Eukaryota > Metazoa > Chordata > Aves > Coraciiformes > Cerylidae > Megaceryle > Megaceryle maxima. Next base: position 58,448 of record JANHGN010007286.1, on the reverse strand, counting down.
CATAAAGAAGGTTGATCTGTCCTGAAGTGAAATCAAACTGCAAGCTAAAATCAGAGCTGGATATAAAGTTTTACTTGAGGTCCCGCAGAATACTAAGAGCGAGATCTGAAGGTGTTAATCAAGTGTTAGCACAATGTATTTATTGAACAGTTATAACTACAACTCACAGGTCTGTCGCTGGCCAAATCTTTGTGAAAAAGAGCTGGAGGTTCCAGCAGTAATGACCATGAAGAGCTGAGGTAGGTGTGTGGACAGCGCTTCCACGCATTTGGATTACAAAAGGTTTAAGTTAAAACATTTCTGCAAGTGTGGTGCAAAGAGAAAACAGACTGCGCACAAAATAATATTCCCTTCTATTAAACCTGATCTGGCTCTCCTATTGTTTAGCAGAAAAGAGAAGAAGAAAAAGATGCTTCTCTTCCAAAAAGTCTTGAATTTTCCCAGTCAAGAGCTACGATACATGCATCATTAATTTCTGTGAAGAAAACATTGTTCACTTCAACCAGCAATTAGTGGTAACATTTCTATCCTGTGCAGTGATGAGATTTTTATGCTAATCATTACACAGTAGTAAATTAATCATTTGGGCACATTTAGATGGTATGTATATTTCATGAGACAGATACAGATATCAAGATCAGTTTGATATTTACTCATGGTAAATGGAAGTGTCTCAAACCGTTATGGGGGAAGCATATTAACTAAATATACAGCCAGAGACATTTGCAGTGCAGCAGCAACACAAGCACCGCTTCATCTCTTGTTTCTGGAAATAGCTCTCTTTCTTTGTTTTTAATTATTTTAGGGGAGGTAAAAATCTTGTGGGATCACATAGAACTGAATCATTCCACGAGTGAGTGAAACTCCAATAATGTCTTGACACATGAAGGACAAAAGCACCAGTTCAGTTTCCTATCCTGCAATTCTTCTTTTAGTATTGGCAAAATTACCTACGTTACATTACGCAGTATTGAAAAGAGACTTTTCATCGGCATCTGTGCTATAGTCTAGTCGGGTCAATGAATTATGTATTGGCCTCATTCCTCTGTAACTACGTCTGAAAGCTTTGAGTTGTAGCAGAAAGAAAGGCTACCCAGGGGCCTCTCTTCTCAGCAGATGCAATAGATTTGTAATACCTTGAGGAAAATATCTATTTGAAATTTAAATCTTAGACATATATTTAAATACTACTGCTGTTTTTTCAACTCTCAGCTCACAGATCTTTGCAGGCAAAAAGCAATCTTGTCCAAAGCTGATAATGTTTTATTTTACTGGAGGGAAATGTACATATGGTCCCTCTATCTTAGAATGTCATCAAAATACTTCAGAAAAGCACAGATTTATGGCAGCTGACTCCGGCAATAATAGTAATATAAACAACATCCTCAGTTGTTACTTTCTCAACTGGAGTTGAGAAAGATTCTCACAGATCAAAGGTGGCATAGCAGTGGAAAGTGAAGTTATGTTGGCTTAGCTGGATTGCTTCAGAAGTGCTCTTGAACTGAAAATTAACCAATTGATATATGTTTAATTACCACCAAGTGAAACAGTGTAATCGCTACAGCAAGCAGGGAGAAAGATGAGCTATGGCACAGAAGGTACAAAATCCCACCGGGAAAGACGTTTATTAGGGGAAGTTTTGAGAGAGGCACATCTGAACAGGCTGGTTATCAGGACAGCACTGTGAACAGATGAACTTTTAAGTCTGAGAACAATTACAGATCAGACAAAAAAGAACAAGTGAATCAAAAAGACGGTGTCATATTTTAATGAAATCTGATTTTACAAGTAAAAAAAAAATATTTTTTCTTTTTATTTTTAAATTTGAGAACAAAGGTGTTTTTAACTTCACTATTTCTATAAAAATAAGATGACAATTTTGATGTTTGAACTTTTTTTTCCAAATCCACTCTGCAAAACCTCTCTTTAGAACTCTGTCTCTGAAGTTGGTGTGAAGGTTAAATTTTCTTCAGAAACATCACGGTCTTAGTTTTTACAGCCTATCTTATGTAGCCTAGGAGCCAACAAGCACATCTTGGGATGTATTGTGGCACCACGTGCATACCTCAGTGTTCCTCTCTGTAGAGAGCATTTTTGACTTCAGAGATTCTCTGTTTGACATGAGGCAATGGAAAAGAACACAAATAAACCTCATTTCCAAGTTAGCACCATTTAAGATTTGTAATAATAAATGAAACTTCACAGGAAGCACTTCTGAATCTCTGACGTACAAAGTGGCATACCGTGAGGGGAAAAAGATGTTGAACGCAGTTCAGGAAACAGCCAGTAATATTCTGTGAAGTCAAAAGTCTGGATTTAAAGATAGATGAGGAACTGTCAGTGGTGAGCACCACCAGCTATGCTCTTGTCAAGCAAATCAGAAAAAAGAAGCATAGGCATTGTGCCTTGGAAAGCAGAGGAAATTTTTGCTAATTTCATTATAGTACTGTTCTTTTAATAAGAAAGAGCAGAGTATCTCCAGGAAGTTTTTACATCCCTGAAATTATCTAGAGGGAAAACTGAAATATTTAATACATTTTACATAAACCCACTATTATCATGGGAAACAGGTATCACGGTCACTAATTCTGTAAAAATGAGTGGCTTATCAGACAGCTATTGCTCAACTACAGAACTGAATAATAGCACCAGGGACTGTCTACCATTTGGTTTAATGCTCTGTGTTGTTTGATACGTTAGTCGTTTGGTGTTGATTATATTGCAGCAGTTATTCTCATCAGCAAGTTTGCTTGTTGTAAAATTTAAAAGCACAAACAAGGATCATGTCTCAAAGAAACGAGTAGAAATTGTATGCCTTAAAATATTCCCCAATACCAGTTACATCTTCTCTACATATATCCCTGAAAATCAGCTGAATGTTCATAATCTTTGAGCAGGAAATAAAAGTAAAACTAAAAACCGACAAAGTTATCGAAGAAATTCCTCCACCAAAGTGCATGTGTAGCAGCAACCCCTGGGGTTTACAGCAGGGGAGAGCATCCCCGCAAGAGGGTAGCTAGGAATGGTTTCAGGAGCCTGAATCAAAATCCATTCTTACATTTCATTTGGATATCTGCTGGCAGGTAGTGAAGGTCACAAATCATAGCTCTGATGCCATTTCATGGCATTTCAGAGAAAAACTGCCACATGAAATTCTCAGCATGTCTCTACAGTGAATTTTCTTTCAGAAAGAAAAAGACACTCACAGTTCTCCATAGGGAGGTGTCTGAAGACAGATCTGGGAGTCCTGTGGTTGGCTTCCTATCTTCTATGTCCTGGTTTATCCGAGTCTCACATGAAGCCACCTTTACTAAGATTTAACAGCAGGAGCTGAATGAACTATTAAAAGCCTTACCATTTTAGCATTTTTATCGTTATTTGACCATTTTCCCCATATATTGCCATTAAACCAATCAAGATTTATTTGTCCTATAACCTGAGAACTATATAGAAACTACAGTATTATATCAAGAGAGTAAAAAGAAAGGGATGTTTTAATAAGTACATCATTCTAACTCATAGAGCGAAAGACAGAAACCAAACATATAAATGCATACATTGACTCAATACATTAATTATTCCGATGCAAGAAATTTATGTAGCATATTTTTCCTTCTGCACAGGATAACTCTGCATACAAATGGTTATTATATCTAGTCAAAGAGGTATCATCCCTTCATCATAAATTTTAAAACTACTTAAGAGAAGAAGTTTTAAGTAAAATTCACAAATGGAAGATACCAAAACAGCAAAAAGAAACAGCAAGGTGCATCAGAGGATGTGCTTTGTGGAAAACAGACATAATAATGCACAAAACCAAGGTGAAAACCAGAATTTCCCACAGCTGTAGAACACATGCATTTGTGGACTCTCAATCTTTACTGAAAATAGACATCTTCTTTCTTGCTGTTTTATTACCTTGGCAACATCTCTTCCATGTCAGCAATTACATAGGAGACAACAGTCCAAACAGCAGCACAGAGATTCATCTGTTTTGGATCCTGAACTGTCATCGTGTCGCCTTGAGAATGATGAAACCAGAAGTATTTACTGAGGTAATCACGCAAGCTGGCACCTGGGGAGAAAAAATGGGCAATATTCCATTATAGGAATACAAATATTTGAAGAGGAATATAAACTCAAATCCACTCCTGGGCTGTTTAAGATTAAATCCACATGCAACTGTATAAAGTTCCATACAACTGCAAAAAGTCGTGGAATGTGCAGTTTGTACGTTTTAGGTTAATTGACTTGTGCGAGCACGGGGCAGAAAAAATTCACACCGTGGAAAAGCCAACCTTCCCCTGGGAGACTTGCTTCCTCAGCAACAGTATATACATCCATTTTTCTCTAAGGCTACCAGAGTCCAGGCAGGAAAACCCCTACAGTAACCCTATGGGTTATGTCACTTCCTCCGTTCTTCATCCCACTGCTCCAATGACAAGTTATGACCGAGTTATGGATCCTCTCCTCACTGTTATTTGTGTTGGGCAATGCTTTGGAATCTGTTTCTGCTTTTGAGTCTCTGTTCTTCTCAAGGATGCGCTGTTTCTGAGCAGTTTTCCAGATAACCTGGGGTATCCCAGACAGCCCAGGACTACATTAACCTCGCAGTCAGGAATCCTCATCAGCTGGGGCAGAAGCAAGTTGGGCGAAACCACAGTTCTTCCCATTCAGGAAGAAACTGACTCCCTCTGAGGGCACATGGGCAGGGAAAGGACTACTGTTCCCCAAGCCAGGTGGGTTCAGGGAGCACAAAAAAACCCTAGAGAGGTCTCACTCAAGACTCCAAGGCAGACCAAAGCCAAGAGGAGGGGGAGAAGCTGCTGCCCCACCAGGAACTGCAGCAGAGGTGCTGTAAGGGGATTTTCACTCCAGCCATTCTCTGCTTGGTCCAGGTCTCACTGACCCTCTCTGACGCCCTTTCCCCTTGCAATTTCTTCTCTCCCAGTTCATCATCTCTGCCTCTTCTTGTCTGGTTTTATCAGTCACCACCTGCTTTGTTTTAATCTCATAAAATTCCATCATTAAGAGAATTCTACCCCGAATTTTTGAAAATAAGGAAATGTGGTAATTTCCCCTACCACACTGATTCGCTGCCTGCAATTCCTTTGCACTGACCCCCTTGGCCTGCCCATTGACCAGGTCTTGGAGGTGCACAGTTCCCAGTGTGGGACCCATCGAGCACAACAGGACCCCCTCCTCACTGGGTCATCACACCCAGAGACCAAGCACTGACGTGAATTCACGAGTAAAGCTATGGGCCACAGGCAGAACCACAGACTGAGGCTACTCCTACCTTGCCAAGTAAAACAGAAAAAAACCCCAGGACTGTTTGATTATAAATATGAAGTAAAGAAATTATTCATATATTTATTTACACACAGTGGAAATCAGTATCAGATGATGAGGGCTTTGATAAACTCACGTGTGCTCATAAGACTTACTGTTATGATTTGTCTTTGTTTCCCTGAGATGCCTGAAGCCTTTGAAGAGAATGAAAGCAAAATTTCTCACAGCATAACTGTACATTCCTGTAATATATATCTTTTGATCACTCATACAGTCATTCAGGACAGAGTCCAGCTCATGCTGTGGTTAACAGGCATGTTTCTGTTGCTGCAATGGGGACTGACTGGGGCTGCTTGTTTCACTGCTATTTTAAAGAGAAGACATAGAAAGGTAATGCATGTTGTAATTCCATCCAAGATGAAGGTCCCTTAATAAGACAGATGATATGTAGAAAGACCAAACGCTGCAGCATATGGTTACATGGTATTGTGATAGGTTTTATTTGAAAAGTTTCTTCTTGCTCTTAAGGAACTTGTTTGCTACTGATTTGAAGAAATGCAACCCCACAGAAGTCACTGGGTAGGTTACAGGTGCTGAATTATGTACCAATAATTTTAGGATTGAAATTCTGTCAATACTAACTTTTAAAATTAGCTTCTGGATTATTTTAAATACGTACAACCATAAAGGTTTTAAGTAACGATAAATGCTTTAACTGATGACTTCTACACTACAGACACAAGCTAAACCACTGAGGCAAAGCCATTACAATTTTTGAACACTTTTGCAAGACTCAAGATAAAAAAACAATCGCCTGGAATTTATCAGAGACATTTCACAATTCACAGCAAACATGGATTTAGAGAGTAGCACTTTACCTCTGTGAATGGAACAAGGATGAACACTCCTTGCTTTGTAATGCTTAACTCTCTGAAATGCTGAAATATATTTATTTCTCTAAATTTATTAAAAAAAACCCAAACCCCACACAAAAAAAAACAACCCCCCCCAAAAAAACAACAACAAAAAAACCCAACCAAACAAAACAAAACAAAAACAACCCAACCAACCAACCAACCAAAAAGACCTGACTTTGGCTGGCATCAAGCAATTACTGTGCAGTAAACATCAGTGTATGTAAGTAGAGAGTATATCAGGGAGTTCCTAAACTGGCCATGTTGTCTTTTTCATGTCTTGGGCCAGCATTGAAGTTAGTGACCAGTAAACATCTCTTGAGACTACAGAAAAGATCCTCAGAAAGCAGTTTTAGCCTATGTAATTAGAACCAAAAGTAAAAATCCATGGGTTTGGCTTTAAGCACAAGAACAGGTTACAGCTGAGGGCCTCACATAAGCCTCTAGATATGAAACATCCTGGGGCACAGATATGGCTGCAAACAATTTTCACGTCTCCTGTTCCAAAGCTGACACTGCCCCATGTTGATGTTAGCTGACCAGAGATAGTTATGGCTTCCAGAGGTCACCAGGCTGTGGCAAGACACTGAATAGTGCCCTTCTGACAGTAAATGCTTCCAGGACTGAGATCAGCCCCTGCAGATCACTGTGTAGAGGGAAGTTCTGCAGGTCTTCATGGACTGCAGTCATGTCGGGTTCCCTCAATCCTACAGCAAGCCCTTTTTCTGAAAAAATAACCGAAGCAGCAATGCCGTGAGCACAAACAGCCACTCTACAGAAGGCAGGGCTGGGGGAGAAGAATTCTGCATAATGCTTCAGAGACGTTTTGAAGCCCATCAGCTGGCTGACTGCACTGTATCCTCACTAGCCACTGAAATATTAACCCTTCTCAAACAAAATCTGCCTGAAAGCCAAACATACCACTTCTAGAAGCCTGAAAGAAACGGGAAAAATTAAATTCACCTAGATACAAGTTTTAAAACTCATCATGTTGTTCTTTCAACTAAAATTGATCTAAGAGTTTTTTTTTGTTGTTCCCTCAGGAGCAGCAGCCAGTAACACATGGAGGTTTATTTTTGACAGCTGCCTAAGTTTGCAGTCAATAAAACAGACGAGTAGCCATGTCTCATAGACATAAATTATTTACCCATCTTCATACTAGCCACCTAGAAAGGGGATAGTATACAGCCTTACAAGAGTCTGAAAGGTCTCATTAATTACTTTAAAATCCTCAGATGGGAGGTGTTATGTAGATATGTATCACATTTAATTCTGATTTCCTGGTGGAACTAATACTCAAACAGAAAAAAAAAGCAATGGGCTGGGTGCTTCACTGTCACGTTTTATACAATTTGCTGCTTTCCTGTGTTTGCAGAGCAATAACACCCATAAAGAAAAGGGGGATGTTTGCCAGGCAACACTCTTTAATTGTCCTTTTTCACTCTGTTCACATGTACAGTGATGCAAATCACATGAGGAATATTGCTGGCCAGTAAGTGAGAAATTCCTTCTAGCTGGATGTAGCAGGTGTTGCATCATGAAAACAGGGGATGTTAAAAACCACTGCCAAAAAAGCTGTACTTATTATTTGAATGCACTGAAAATACCGAAAATTTAAAGTTTAAAACAAGTAATCATTTACAGCTTCAGTAAGATAATATATAGGTAACACACAGGTCCATTACAAAGTGTACAGCAGTGCAGTTCAGTTCCCTATCAGCAGCTATCTGGTGGCATTTGTGATCCCCCAGGTACCTGGTGGGACTCACTGACACAGGTCTGATGGAGGGAGCAGAGAAGATATAGTGTATTTTCAGAAACCATTTGTGTCTTGATGAAAAGCCACATACACACATTAAGGAATTCTGAAAAACAGCCCACCTCTTCTAGCTTCTGATCGCAGCATGAAGTGCACAGTGCACAATTCATTAGCTGACAACCAGAATACTTATGTGCCTTACAACATGTCCACATTAAACATCAACTCTTCACACATTAATAAACCGTCTGCCACATTTTTTCCTTTCCAATTTAAGAAGATGAGATGCTGCTATTGAGGTAAAAGATTGAATGAACTACAAAATGAACGATGAGCGTGTCAACGATGACCACTGCTTCTTGTCAATCACCACTAGGCACTACTGCCTTCCTAAGTTATTAGAATTAAACTCTAGCGACAGATATTTAAGCATTAAAGCTATTGTCATTTGTGCAAACCATGACTAGAAAAATAGGTATTATCAGAATGATTACTAAGGTAGTTTCCACAAACCACAAGGGAGAAAGCATAGTAACTCCAGAGTATTTTTTTCAACGTAAAACATTCTGCATTACATTCCTCCCTACATTTTGTTTTTCTTTTTTTATATCCCAAATAGCATTTAATTGCCAAAGGAAACCAAATGTAAGTCTTGAAGTCAGCATGTGTCTGCTGTACAGCCCTATCAATGGCTTCCCAATTGTCTTTGCTCTCAACTAAACTTCACAAAACATCTATTCCATGAAACTTGCAATTACTATGGGAAATTCCCCACTGTTTGTATAACCTCTCTTGTGTGTGCTGGGTCTTCAATATTGCAGTTATATCTTTAGGATACTGACCTCTGCACGTGCACTGCCATATGCAGTGAAGTCAATATACTAATGTATTACAACAATGTGTGACTATTTTAGGTTTCATTTTACAGTAGTCCCTAGAGGAGCTGGCAGAATCGCCACTCCACTATTCCACACAGTATATATACCTCTCAAAATAATAAAGACTCCAGCTCAGAAGAAAATACACTCTAAACAGACAAGAGGGACTGCAGGATGAGAGAGGAAAGCAGAGATGAAACGGCACATTCATTTTCTCCCAGCAGCTGAGAAAGGAACAGATGCCAGACATCTTAGCATAGGCCAGTGCCCTGTTCAGCAAGCTGTACTAGCTCCTAACAGCAAAGTTGGAAATGCCTTAATAAGGGATATTTCTCTCAATGATTCTGGAAGTTTATGAAGCTAAAATAAAGGTTTGCAAGATAATGTGGCTATCTCTTGCCTCTTCCCAGTACCTATGTGTTTGAGCTTCATCTTCTTGTCAAGACAAACCTGCATACTATCAAAGGTATTGCTTGTAGTAAAATGTCAACACAGATATCTGATCTTTGAAACCTCATTTTTATTTCTGCGGTGATTCTCCTGGCTACAAAATACAGATACCTTTTATTTTCCCCATTGCCTTTGTTTTCTGCTTTTGCCTAAAGAAACAAGAAAAACTCCTTTACTGCATTAGGAAGTTTATTCCAATCTCAGACCATTTTAGTGCCAGTGACACTATTCAGGAACGTACTAAAAAAACAGTGCTTTGGAAATCAAGCAAGACTTGCTGAAATATATATTTTTTCTTTACATCAAGTACTTAGAAATAGGGAAAAAAGAGGCAAAGGGAGACATCACAATCTTCTAGTCAGATTCTGACCAGTCAGAAATGGCTACATATCAGGAAAGCATAAATACTGAAGATAAGAGCATTCTCCTCCTGACACAAGAGTGATAACTCAGCTTCAAGCCCCTACACACCCTATGAAATAGGGGTACAGGGGTACACATATGTCCGTACAGTAACAGAATCAATAGCTTTTCACTTCTCATAGCTGGAGCACTGCTGTCCCAGGCATTTTGAAAGGTCAAAACTGCAGGGCAGAGGTGGGTAGACACATGATTTTTCCTTCAAAGGACATGTGTCAAAGAGCGACCAAAGAAAGAACAGATAAAAGATATGAACAGAAACAGGTGGTTTTTTATTTTAATTTTGTGTCTTTATAAAACTCACTGAAGTCACAAATCTGGAGTGGTCAGGGAGTGAAGCTTCTGCAACAGTAGTTGTTTGGAATGGGTTGGCTGGAAGGTTCCCCACGTGCCACAGCATCCCCACTGCTGCAAGACCCACAGTACAATCAGTCTTCAGAACTATTACTCTAATGAAAACTCAGTTACTGCAGACACTCGTTGCATGTGTTTTAGCACACATATTAACCTCTTCTTTTGTTGGATAACCTGTAGTCGATAGCTGGCTTTAATGTCAATTACTTCATTTTCCATTTTTCAAGTAAGCACAGGCAATGGAGAATGCTAATGCTGTTTAGTGGGGTGCTGACAGCATTAGTTCTGTCATTTAGTCTTAAATGATGAAATTACAGGCTAAGTTGCTTGAGTTTCATGGCTAAAGACATTGAAATAGTTTCCAGAACAGAGCTTACAAATAACATCAGAAGTCCTGCTGTTTCACCTCCTGAGTCATTCTCTCAAAAGTCTTTAAAATTCATGACTCAAACAAGGCAGAGAGAAAGCTTTCAGTAGGTTGTTTCAGTGGCTAATTAAATGTGACTACAGTGTAAAGGAGACAATATGAAGTGTGCATTACTTCTTGTTTTGCTTAATGCATTTGAGAATTAATCCTCTGGATACTAAACAGACTAAATTACAGCTCAGGATTATCACGGTTACTTTTGCAAAGTATTAACCTTTCACTTGTTGTGGCAGAGGACTGGTGACAGCTGGGGATTCAATCTAAACTTGCATGAAATCCTGTGAAATGAGGTCTCAGGAATGAGGAAGCAGTTCTACTCCATAGAGCACAGGTTGCCTAGACTCTAAAATAATAACCTAAAGAACCCTAAACTGGAAAAAAATCCCAGACAAACAGATGATGCTTCAACAGTAGAGGAGGCACTGGAGGTTCTTCCTCCACTCACCCTCACTCAGCAAGGTTTTTTAAAAAACAGAAGCGTGAGTCTCTCTAGCTGGTGCTGCCCAAACACGACCTCACCCTTGCAGACCCTGGGATGGCGAAGATCCTCCACACGTTCACTAACCCCCTCTTTGAACCTAGTTACACCTCGGCCTGCCACAGCTCCCTGGGGCAATGCATGGTGTGCTTGAGCATTTCATGTGGGCATGCTACAGTTCTCGCTTCTGAGCTGTAGTAGTAGCACCCTGCCCTTCTCTGTTCACCTTCTTCATACCACTGATAGTTTAATGCACTTCTATCACACCCTAAATCAGCAGCTTTTTCCCAAGCTGAAGAGTCCTCCTCGTACAGAAACTATTTACTATCTCACAGGCTCCTGGTGACTCTTCTGTTCTTCTAATGGTGTTTTACTGTGTCCGAGATGAGAAGGGAAATACTGCCTGAAACGCCAGTGTGTGACTGGGCTCATGATGTGGCTGACTGTGACACACCACAACACATCACCTGTGTATGCTTTCTGTTTCCTCTCTTCCTTTCCCAACCTCACAAAACACTGTGGTTGTTACCATTCCTGGTTGTTGAACATCAGACAATTTTCTACAGTGATTCCCAGATCTTTCTTCTTGAAAGTAACTCATGTGGGTCCTGTTGTCCATGCACAGCACACATACTGCATTACTCAGCATTTATTGACACAGAATAGTCACTGGCTGTTGTATTGCTTAGGCTGTTTCTACTGTAAGATTACTGTCATGTTTTCACAGTGAGCATCAGTTTTGATATGAAATATTTGACGTAGGCAGCAGCAAACTTTGCCAACTTGCTATTCTTGCTATTCGCTCCCTTTGCATCTAACACAGAGTTTTGTAAAGATCCAAAATGCCAAAAAGATCTGGCTGCACGGCCTAATAAAGTCCTTCTCCATTATGAAGCCTGACAATTTATTTCTACCTTCTTTTAGTCAGGTATTACTCTACAAGAGGAAAATACCTCTCATCTCACAGTAGCTTACTTCTCTAAAGGTCTTTGATCCAGGAGCTTTTGAAGATTCAACTGTACTTTGCTGTCCAGATCCACCTACAAAAATGGTTATAAACACCTGTGGAAAAGCCCTGCTGGATTAGCGAGGCATGACTTCTGTCCTCAAAAGCTACATGGACTCTTCCACTACTGATGTATTTTCTGTGTCTAGACTCTGTGCCCACCTTAGAATCACAGAATGAATCACAGAATGTATGGGGTTGGAAGGGACCTCTAAAGGTCATCTAGTCCAAACCCCTGCAATAAGCTGGGACCTCTCCAACTAGGTCAGGCTGCTCAGAGCCTCGCCAAGCAAGGCCTTGAATGTCTCCAGGGATGGGGCCTCCACCACCTCTCCGGGCAACCTATTCCAGTGATCTACCACCCTCACATTAAAGAGCTTTTTCCTCATGTCTGACCTAAATCTACCCTTTTCTAGCTTAAAAGCCACCACCCCTTGTCCTGTCACGACAAACCCTTGTGAAGAGCCCCTCCCCTGCTTTCTTATAGGCCCCTTTCAGGTACTGGAAGGTTGCTATAAGGTCCCCCCGGAGCCTTCTCTTCTCCAAGCTGAACCCCAACTGTCTCAGCCTGTCTCCATAGGAGAGATGTTCCAGCTCTCTGATCATTTTTGTGGCCTTCCTCTGGACACGCTCCAACAGGTCCACGTCCTTCTTGTGTTGGGGGCTCCAGAGCTGGACATAATACTCCAGGTGAGGTCTCACCAGGGCAGAGTAGAGGGCCAGGATCACCTCTCTCAATCTGCTTGCCACGCTCCTTTTGATGCACCCAGGATTTGTTTGGCCTTCTGGGCTGCCACTGCACATTGGTGGCTCATGCCCAGCTTTTCATTTACTAGCACCCCCAAGTCTTTTTCCAAAGGACTGCTCTCTAGCGTGTCCTCTCCAGCCTATACTGAGAATGTTGGTTGCCCCGGCCCAGGTGCAGGACCCTGCACTTGGCCTTGCTGAACCTCATGAGGTTCACCTGAGCCCATCTATCCAGCCTGTCCAGGTCCCTCTGGATGGCATCCCATCCCTCGGGCATATCAACTGCATCCCCCAGATTGGTATCATCCACAAACATGCTGAGGGTGCAGTCAGTGCCACCCTCTATGTCATTAATGAAGATATTAAACAGCACTGCTCCAAGTACGGACCCTTGAGGGACACCGCTTGTCACATTTTCCCATCTAGACATTGAGCCGTTGACCACTACTCTCTGGGTGCAACCATCCAGCCAATTTCTTATCCTCTGAACAGTCTACCCATTGAACCCATATGCCTCCAACTTAGAAAGGAGAATGCTGTGGAGGGCGATGTCAAAGGCCTTGGTGAAGTCAAGAGATGACATCCACAGCTCTTCCCTTGTCCACTGATGCAGTTACTTCATTGTAGAAAGCCACCAGATTGGTCAGGCAGGACTTGCCCCTGATAAAGCCGTGCTGACTCTCTTGAATCACCTCCCTGTCATCCATGTGCCTTGGTTCAGAGATTCACAGATCCCTATTGTGGGGATCCCCTACTTAGGGCATTTCGGTTTAGAAGGGTTACACACCTGTACTGGATGTCTGAATATATTTTAACATAGTTTACTTCATTTGTGTCTTCAAAATGAGGTATATGGCTACATGTATTCTGTAAAGGCTACTTAACAAGGTTGATAGTTTTAAAAATGGTTGTTGGATTTATAAATCTGTTACATTTTGCATTCTCTTTTAAACATTGTGTAAGAGGGATGAAAGTCATTGCAAAACCAGCAGTTTCTCTAATTTAGAATTCTTTTTCACCCATTTGTATATGGCACAGCTCAGTAAAGCAGTTAAAATTTGAGCATGTGATTTTTTTCAATGCCATTAAGCTTTAAATGTCACACATGAGGGTCCAGTGAAGACTGGGACCCATGCAAACCATCTTTCTTAACCAAATGCATTTTTGTATGTCACTGTACTCTATATAACTGCACCATGTAACTGATACTATAAACTTCCTCAGAAACCCAAGGTATTGAAGGGCTTTCTTCACTGTCCTCTGCTAGCCAGAGAGCTTCCTGATAATGCCCAGGGGTAGAACCTTGCTCTACCCTGTGCCAACAGCATCCAAATCACCCCAGAAATTCAGTGGACAAAACAGTGAAAACCCTGGATGGTTTGGAGGTCAGATGTGGGAAGCAAAAACTGGAAATGACCCACATATCAGGGTTTCGAGCAGCATCTCTGCAGCAACTGTCTGTTTGCATTCGTTTATACTTTCAATCTGTTCAAAAGTTTCCTTGTGTTTTACAATCAATGCAGCTATTTCCTAAGCAATTTAATTTCAGAATGCAATTTAATGCAAGCCTTTAGGTCTGCTCTTCCCAGAGGACACTGGATACCTGCAGGTTTCCAGTGAAGTTCTCTTCGGGCTCTAACTTCCTCTCCTAGATACAATCACAACTGGATGTTTAAGCACAAAGCTCCTGTAGGGTCCACCCCAGCAAGCTGCCTACTCCAAGGAATGCCAGCATCCATAGGAGACAACTCAGCAGAGCTCTGTCCTGCCCAGATGGTGAACAAAGCCTGTTAATCATCATTCTGATGCTTAACTAGTTATGAAAAATCAAATGGTCACTGTACTTTAAGTAAAACACGTCCTAAGCACACTATGGGTCTGTCATATTTTATACCATACTAACAGCAGCTGCATTTATACAACGACACCATCAGTATGAGCAATGCTTTCTACTGTCTCTATTGTCATACCCCCCTGAGACTATCAAACTCTTCAAGGTCACAGTGGATTTTAGACGTGTGACCGTTCGAGAAGGCTGGAAGAATACTATAGCTACAACAATAAAATATCCTTCAAAATATCTGTGGCTAGTTTGATTAATGCATACTTGAGTTTTAAACCAATATAAGCTATTTCCTAATAAACGTTAGATGCTCCATATATTAGTAATACTTCTTTCAATTGCTCTACAAACCAGCATGTATTCAGTTAGTTCATTATAAACAGGAAAACAGAGAGGTACTTAGAACTCCCAGATCTGAACGGTGCAGTAAGATCAGATCTGGACACTGTTTCAAGTCATTCCTGAAACAAAGCTGTAGTAATCCTCCCCACTCTAGTCTACAGATCACATTGTCCCAGGGGCTGTAAACACAAAGTAGTGGGAAGCAATTCTAATGATTCAATGTTCTTAAGCAATAAATTGCATATTTTTGTCAACAAAGCTGCGAAGAAACAAGATACTTTAACCAAAAAAAAAAAAAAATTATGGTGTAGTGAAGATTCCTGCTGCAACCCTGTTGCCCACAATCTCAGAATCTGTTTTAATGTTTCATTATATTACATGGGGCCCCACTTGCAAAATAAAAGGGGAAATCAAAGAATTTCTGTCCTTTAAGGGAGAGAAAGACAGAAATTCCTAACACCTTCTCTGAGTCACTAACTGTATGTGGGCTCTGGCTAATCCACACAGCAGAACTAAACCTAGAAGAAGACAGAGTAAATAACGTCCCTAACATGATTATTCTGACCTTTAAATTTGAGTTGTGATGATAGATATTTTGCTATGGTGCAAACACACATTCAGGGACTTGTCAAAATACAAATACATTAAGAGTGACACAGAAGTCACAGAAGCTTAGAAAGAACACTAAAAGAAGCAGACAATTAATTTTCAATTGAAAGGTTAACCTTCTTGCTTTCAGTAACCAGTGAGTGCAAACAGCATTTGCCTTATAGACAGGATTACTGCATTCTCTGTATTACTATGAACAGAACATGCTGTTTTCTTATAAATTTGAGGGGGTTTCTGTTTTCATTAATATTAGATATGTATGGGTGAAGGACTCAATTAAAAATGTGGAAAGCAAAGACTGGTTGGGGAAAACTTTACAGAAGCAAAACAAGGTGTGTCCAGCTGCCTTGAATACTGAACTGTGAGGGTAGGCTTGAAAACTGTCCTCCAGATGCCTACACTCCCTAACATATTTCTGATATATTGTGCCCATGCTAAGACTTAGAGAAGTGTTTACAGATGTATAAATTGAACCCATTTTGATTTGGATTTAGTCAAAGAAATCAAGTGCACGTACCCTCTTGTAAAGCTGTTCATGGTGCTACACTCAAACAGCCTCTGTAGACTAATGCAGAGGTGTAAAAGAGACAGTGATGACAACTGTTAGCAGCCTAGGGCAAGATTATTACCTAATTATTGTAATTATTTTAATAGAGAGAAGCTAGAAGTTAATACATTCCTAAAAAAAAAAAAAAAAAAAATTCTTAATCTGCATTGTTATGCTTGCCATAACAATGGCAAGCGTGCTCCCCAAGTGTAAGTTTTCATAACCAGAATCCCATTTGACAGGCACTCAGGGCACTGAACCTACATTAGATGGATGTAGATCTCTGTCCTCAATGACCCACCTTCCTTTTGATTAATTTACTAGCAGACACTTTTCAAATCAATTAAAATGTTTCCTATACTATAATCATCAATAAGAGAAGTCTGAGAATATAGATAAACCTTACAGCCTACCAAAAAGTTCAAAATACTCAGTTTTCATTGGAAAAGAGTAGATACTACCACTCATTCCTCACAAACCCATAAATTGAGAACTTCTCTACACAGAAAACATATACATACACATATACCAACCCCCACATAATTTATAACTTTCAGGAGCCAAATGTGTAGCTGCTAAATAGAATGGCATGCTAGAAACTGAAAGGACTGCAATGACTGTACAGTCAAACTGGAATTAAAGGCCCTATCTAAAACCACCATCTGAATAAATAACTTCTACATTCTGGAAAATATTTATTTCACTTTTACATCCTCATTTTACTTTTACATCCTCAGTCTAGAACTGATAGCTTTAAAAAATAACAACAAAAAAAAAAGGATAATTTTTCTCTCTTTAAGATCCATCGTGGCAAAATAGTCTGGCATGATTATTGTTTGAATAGATTTCACCTCCCACTCCCACAAGGACTGACAAAAAAAGCAGAAAACCCGCAGGTCTCATTAGTCCTGGGTAGCCCAACCTTAGTCTTAGCTACTGCTGGATTCCTCAGAAGAGGTGAAATGCACCTTTTCAGAAATGCAGCCATTGAATGCATTAAGTGAAGAAGGGAAAACTTTCCCATCACATACTCTCTTCAAGGTCAAAAAAATAGACAAGTGAAGTTTTAAATAAGTAACTCATTCCAGGTAAGTACAGTCAAATTGTTCCCAGGCTGACAGACTGTCATCACATCCCACTGCTGCCAGCAGGGTCCACATTATGACTCCAAAGGCGGATCTGGATTTGGAAAAAGACAGTGTAGCAGAGAAGGCAATAATAATTACTTCAGTAATTAGATTCTGTTTTGTGCTGTGTATTAAAAGCTCAAGGCTTATCTGGAATTAGATGAGTGCCTTTACACATGGAGTGCCTTGACAGCTTTCTATTTTAGTAAATGGAGCACCAAATATCCTCTTCTTGAAACAGTGAAAGAGCAATCACACTTTTTCCTGTCTGAATGAACTTAAAATGCAGTGCAAATCAAAAAGATTGCTCACTAATTACAAACTTGAAGTCATTACTTGGGCCAAGGGATAGTGAAATGAGATTGTCAATAGGTTGACTATATTGAGTGAAAATTATTTTCAAGATACCAAGATAATGTTCTCAAAAACACTGCATCCATGGCTCAACATCATCCTACCATTACTAGATTTCCCGGTAGCTACTTGTCCAACCAGAAGAAAGGAGCTGCATGGAGAAGAAGCAAGCAAGCAAATGACATTTTTAACTGTGTGATGAACCTTTCTTTCCCCCAAGTGTTCTGAAATAAAAGACATAATTGCAGAGCACCTGGAGGCTTCAACAGCATCAAACGCATGTGCTTTTAATCATGTCTGCACATGAACTTCTGCCCTAAAATCTAGCTAGCAGGTTTTGGTGCACAAGAAAAGTAGCCACAGTAACTAGGAATTAAGGGAATAGGCAGGCAGACTAGTTAACTTTCCTCAATGCTTCCCATTTAGCATGCTTTAGGGATTTAAAATTACAGATATGTATTAATTTGGGATGTTTTCAAGATTAAGATGTCTAAAACTTGTTGATTAGTTTTAGCTGGGCAATGAAATCTGTTTCTTAGCTAGAAGGTAAGAGGGCTCCAATTGTTCAGGCCAAGAAAACAAGCTGCTGCAGTGGAGTGTCGAAGCCCTGACACTTTCAGCCCGTGGTTCTCACACCAGCACAGAGAGATGCTGTGTCAGACCTGATCTCTTTCATGCTGCTGGCAGTTTCAAGCTTGAGAGTAATGGTGGCTGGAAAGCTAATAACCATTTTCAAGGCTGGTAGTGGCACTTCTGTGCAAACAGCTTGAGAACCTCCCTAGCCCTTTTTCATGGGGAAAAATAACAACTCAAGAATTAACCTAGGATTTGCCAAAACTAGGGATTTTAGCTATCAGTGGACATCTAGTTCTGCAGCTCTCTACCAGCAGTCTGTGTACAGAGACAAGAAAATGAGAATGCACTTTGACTTGCTTGAAACCAGCATAGGTTGTGCATATTGCAGCCTATAAGACCACTGCCTGCTTCTCCAGCGGCTGCTGTTAATGAGGGCCCAGGTCAGTCTTAAAGTCTGAGTGCAAGAAAAACAACTGCCCAGCCTTCAGCTGTATTTTTCTAAAGACACGGGGCCTTCATTCTGCTTTGAAATGCAAATGAAAAGACACTTGACGATATTTTTTTTTTTCATTTCAAACCCATTCAGAAGTGAAGTAGTATGTAAGGACTCAATAATGATCACTGGTATCACTATTTCCTGCTTATCTCTGGCCTAAACCTGGAAACCAATTAAAAGATGCTTTCATTTGAGAGTAGCTAGCCTGGAAAATTAAAATCCTACAACTCCACACAACTCCATCCCAGCCACTTCACCTTCCCTCTCCCCTTTCCCTTCCCTTTGCATTCAGTTTGGGCCATGTGCTGCAGTGGGAAGCCGCAGGCACCTGGCTGCAGGATGAAAGCCTTGGATTTATAATCTACCAAGGCTTAAAGATAAAACTGCATCACAGTTGACATCTATCACTTTAAGTAACATGCAGAACATTCCTGCACCTATAAGGCCACTGACTGTAGAATACTACGAGCCTGGTTACTCAGATTATTTAGCACAATTCAGATTATACGCAGATTAGTGTTATTTAGAACACAGAATTGGCTGAACTGGAAAAAAAAGCCTCAAGGGCTCAGCCAGCCAGCTACACTCTCTCTCTGGTAGCAGCCAATCTTGTGAGAAAGAATTGGAGAAACACAGAGAGACATTCCTTCAGTATACCTGTCCAGCCATCAACAGACTAAGGATTTTATAAAAAGGAACTTGCATTCACCTCACGGTGTTGGACAGCCTTTGCTGGACCTTTCCCCAAGCAGCAGTCCATCTGTTTTAAATTTAAGGTTGATCCTGGTCCCCAAAACATATTGTGGTGCTGATTTCCTCCATTCAGCTAGCCATTATCAAGAGAACCACGTCTTTTTGTCTAAAATTTGTTCTCTGGCTAGTGTTGATGCTCTGATCCTCCGGCTATATTACAAAAGGTAAATTGCTATTCTCTACCATACAGTTGAACACTATCTGTAATGTCATATCGTGGAGGATAACTATTCATCTTTTCTGTCTTGTTCGTGTACTTTTTTCTTTCCAGAAATGATGATACTTTTGTTGGTAGCTTCCACATAGACATAATGGGACAATCTGATAAAAGCTGGACTAATCTGGCTCATGTCTGCAACAAATTCCAGAGAGTAGCTTGTACAGTATAAAGATTGGTTTGCTTTGATTGAATTAGTAATTTGTAACCCCTATTATCTTGCTGCAGTAATACACGATGCAAAGAACTGTACTTTCATAGAATCCTTAAGAGAGGCAGACAACGAAAGGCAGACTGGGAAAAGCTGGGATTTTCATTCTCTAGCAAATGACACAATTCTGCTTTTGCATTTTCCCAACTCAAACGGAAAAAAAAGGCACCCCAAACTTTTCTCACACAGGGAGATAAAACAGTAAAACCAAATGCTCCAATCATGCACATTTTCTTGAAAATATATATGTGAAATCAAAAACCTTAAAAAAGTTATGATTGCTCTAAATTTTAACTGTTTAGTCTTAGTGAAACTCATTGTTATTTTCTATTCTATTCTAATTTTATCATTGTCTTGTTTATACAAATCAACATTTCTCAGTGTCTTTCTTTCCATAAAGACCTAAAGAGCTAATCTACCTACAGAAATTACCTTTGCAATGCATTCTAACTATGAAGAAATCCCAACACTTACACCTTGGATCAATGCTTTTAATGTCAGGCACAAAAGCACTGTGATCTCCAGATGCTACCAGAATAAAGTATGGTCCTGCACCTCAGCCTATGTCCACAGTATACGACAGCTCCCTTTGAACTAACCTTCTGATCCTATCAAATGTGTATAAAAGTTGAAAGTTATGTTGAAAGTCAAGTTTGCCGATGACACCAAGCTGTGTCATGTGGTGGACTCATTTGAGGGAAGGGATGCCATCCAAGGGGGCCTTGACAGGCTTGAGAAATGAGCCAGTGCAAACTGCATGTGGTTCAACAAGTCAAAGTGCAAGGTCCTGCACCTGGGTCAGGCCAATCCCAGGCACAATTACAAACTGGGTACAGAGTGGGATAAGAGAAGGATTTAGGAGTGTTGATTGATGAGAAGTTCAACATGAGCTGGCAGTGTGCTCATACAGCCCAGAAGGGCAACTGTGTCTTAGGTTGCATCAAGACAAGTGTGACCAGCAGATCAAGAGAGGTGATTCTCCCCCTTTACTCTGCTCTCATGAGACCCCACCTCGAATACTGCATCCAGTTCTGGTATCCACACCGTAAGAGGGACATAGATCTGTTGGAACAAGTCCAAAGGAGGGCCACAAAGATGATTCAGGAGCTGGAGCACCTGTGCTATGAGGATAGGCTGAGGGAGCTGGGATTGTTCATCCTGGAGAGGAGGAGACTCTGGGGGGACCTTATAACTGCCTTCCCATACCTGAAGGGAACCTACAGAAAGGCTGGAGAATGACTTTTCACAAGAGTGCCCAGCACTAGGACAAGGGGAAATGGTTTTAAACTGAAGGAGAATAGGTTTAGACTGGATCTTAGGAAGAAGTTCTTCAGTACGAGGGTGGCGAGACTGTGGAATAGACTGGCCAGAGAAGTTGTGGATGCCCCTCCCTGGAGGTGTTCAAGGGCAGGTTGGATCAGGCCTTGAGCAACCGAGTCTAGTTGAGAGGCCTCTCTTCCTGTGGCAGGGAGGTTGGATTAGATGATCTCTGAGGTTCCTTCCAACCTAAGCCACTCTATGATTCTATGTTAATCACAAAGGACATCAGAAGAGAAAAAGAAAATTCTGTATATTACAAGTTTGATCCAAACTGCATGGACAGTGTATTCAAAAAGTTAAAAAATGGATGGATGTATAGAGCGAGCACCACAGGGGTCTGAGGCTATTTGGTATTTCCATTATAGACCAAAACAATGGAGTAGGGTCTTCCTACACTAAAAGACGACAGGGATGTTATAGCAGGGGCACTGAGAGAGTGAACAATGAGAGTTTTCTAAGTGATGTTCACTAACAAGATACTTGAAAAAAATACCCGGGATGATGATGAGTAGGGGCATGCATAAACTACTACAAGAAGAAAGGAAAAAATCAACCTGACACAAAAGCCTGCTGCAAGAGGAAAGAAATAAGTAAGTCTTTGGATTCATAACATAAAGGAAAGAGAGCTAATACACTGAAACTGCCAAAGAAAAGACTTACATTAGATACTAGAAAAATGTCCCTAAGCACTAAGAATAGCACCAGGACAAACCAGATGGTCTATAATGTTTCCATTACAGTAGATCTTCAAAACCAGCATAAACAAGCATTGAAAACAATGACACGGGCATTGCCAAGACTGTGTTGGAACGGGGGATGTTCAGAGGCTCTCTGTAGACCTTCCTGCCAGATCCATGGTTCTTTGAAATCCTGTCTGTTTGTACATGCTCCTGAAATAGCTCCTTAACAGACTACAGACCATCTTTCTCAGATGCTTGACTTGATCCACGGCTACATCCAAGTTTGGCCTGTGAGGCAGAGGAAAATTCAGGATCACTATGCCAAGTGAACCTTGCATGCAGCATTAACTAAGACATCAAACCTCTGGAATAAGCTTGTTGCATTTCACCAACAGTCTAGAAATAAGAACTTCATATCAGCAAAATGTCCCTCTCCTAAACATTTCACATGAACTCCAATTAATGTGTGCGTGGAAAAGAGTGCTAAAGTCCTTCCTTTAGAAGTTTCCCATGTAGGGAGCACAAGGCACACAAAATTTTGAAAATCACTTATATTACTTCATAATTTCTTCTCATATGTCTGCTCAGAGATGGGCAACTGAGCACTGATGTTTCTCAACCTGCTCTCAGCACCTTCCACTGTGCTTTGGTTGTTGTTGCTGTGGGTTTGGATTTGGGGGATGGGAGCAGCAGGAAGGCAATCCAGACACCCCTTGTTTTAGTAAATCCACTTGTCTTTAGAATTCTTTACAAATAACCTCTGTCCTCAGATAATTTTAGCTTTCTATCTCATAACTTATTTTACTTCTGTAATTTGTTTCCAGGATCTTCCA
Organism: Megaceryle maxima; assembly: GCA_024605025.1. Classification (NCBI taxonomy): domain Eukaryota; kingdom Metazoa; phylum Chordata; class Aves; order Coraciiformes; family Cerylidae; genus Megaceryle; species Megaceryle maxima. The sequence continues at coordinate 35,815 of JANHGN010007286.1, read as the reverse complement.
GACGGTGAGGTGTTTGTACATTACGCATCTCCCAAGGGATCTGGGATAGCTGTAAAATGCCAATACTCTAAACCCTCGTGCCTCTGCTTGTAGGGACTACAAATCTACCCTTTGACAAACAAAGACTTTCAAATTCTTTCCTTCCACCGCCCCACATTAATGGTTTTCAACTGCTTCCAATTTTAAAATCCATAAACATTTTCTAACACATGGGTGATCCCAACTGACAACAGAAGGATAATCAAGCCCATTGACAACAAATTGCTCTTTTCTTAGTAGCAGATGAAGTTGTACATTTTTAGGAGTATGCCACAATCCCTTACTTTAGAGTCAGAGTCTTTGCATCAGCTTTCTTTAGAAACAGCAGCAACAACTAAAAAAATTCTACTGTCCCAGAAAGTCATTGCTCAGTTAATGGAACTGAACCGTTTCAAAATTCAGTTTAGCCAGCTAAGCAAGAAGAAAAGTGCCTGTTTAATTTGGTGGCTTTCCAAGCCCTACATGGTGATTGAGACAAGTGTTCTGTCAAAGGCACTGCAAACAGTTGAGAGCTGTGGACAGACAGGCCCCGATGGATAATAATTCTTAATTAGGTTTTCTGGGTCTTTGGATGGAGAATTTGAATGAACTGCTGCTCGTGTTGAGGTGCATGCTTCCTTCTTACAGATGGATTTATTTCGACATCCCTAAAACAATTTTGTAGGAAGGTCTTTCCATATACACTGCTGTCATCTTTACACACATCCACAACATCTGATCTGTTAAAGCTGCTCCTGTGCTAACTAAATGCAAGGTCTGATGATTTCATCAGAAGACGGATCAGCATAATTAGGAGGGCACTGAAGATTCCTTCCTCTTTATTGCATCTTATAGACAAAAGCTACACATTAGGGAAACTGAGGAAGCATGAACTGTTCAGTGATGATGGCAACTGATGTCAGAGCCAGAAAAATAACCCCATACCTTTCCTCTTGAATTCCTACGCAGCCCACAATCCTTTCTTGAGGATTTGCCACTAGAAAATACAAATCTATAGTCAGTTTCTTTCACAGTTACGTGTGTTTCTGTAGTCAATTCCATGGCTGAACTGAGTGGAATTATTGCATGAAAACACATATAATGTCACTGGAAAGTGAGGTATCTGTGAAAAAAATTGGTGTTCAATAAATTCTGGTCTTCAGAAATCCAGTAGCACTGTAGACCAAATCTGTAGAATCAGGTTTGAAGACAGTTAGAAGGGTTCCCACTCCGAAGTTTATAAATGTTAATGATGTCCTGGAGAGACTCTCACTGAAATAATTTTGAACTTGCTCCTTTGAGGAAGATGTCTCTATAAATGAATTGTGATCTTTGCATTTGTTCAGCTAGGTTTACTATCAAAATGCATTCTTCAGAAGCCTCAGACATTTACACCTAAAGTGTCATCTGAAAACAAAAGCACGATGTATTTGCTGCTTAAGGAAGGGACAAGTTTTCTGTGTAGTATCTAAGGCTCTGTCACTGAAAAGCTTTCTGATCCTAGATCAAAACCACATTTGGTTCAAACCTCCAATGGGCACTGCACAGTCATCGGTCAAGACGTTTTTACAGCCTCCTTTCCATGTAAAACTTTCAGATTGTGGGGGGAAAAAAATGCTGTGCTAGTCCTGTATTATTTGCTATATCTCCTATAATGAGTAATGCAAGGATAGCAAGGAAAGTGTTCAGGGTGGTTTAAAGTAACTCTCAGGTTTCTGCCTGGCAGCGGAGTTGTGGAGAAGGGGAAAAAGGTACTACTGATAATGTAGGAAGATGAAATTAGGCATTAAGTAAATGGGGCGAATAGAGATGAATGGTACTGGACAGGCCGCGTGAGGGAGCTGCCCCATGCCACTGAGAGGTTGCTTTTTATCATCTCGGAGAAGTTGTGGCAATTCAGTCCACAATGACTGAAAAAAGGCAAATGTTATACAGCAGGATCCAAAGAACTATAAATCAGACAAACTAACCTCTGTCCCAGCAAAATTATGGACTAGAGGGGTGGAATACTGACTTGAGCACTAGGCTCGAAGGGTAGCCGTCAACGGTTTGAGGTCTAACTGGTGGCTGATCATGACTGGTGTGATCCTCAGGGGCCAATGACAAGTCAGTACCCTTTGCATCTTCAGCAATGACCCAGACAACAGGGATGGCCTGCGACTGTACAAGGAGCTCAAAATTCCGAAGTGGCTTGACAAGAAGCTCAGAAAATTCAGCAAAGACAGAACTGAAGTCCTGTGTGGGAACAGGACAACCCATTGCAACAGCACAGGCTGCAAATGCTCGAGCAGGGTAGCAGCTCTGCAGAACTGGACCTGTAGGCCCTGCTGGACAGGAGGCACCTGTGAGACCTGTAGCAATGAAGGTAATGTATGAGCTACATTAGCAACAGGGAAACCAAGAGGTCCAAGGAACTGATTTTTTTCTAAATACTGCATCTTCTTTGGGGACTCCAGTAAAAGGAGAACAAACTGGACAGAGTGGACTCACACTAACATAATCATCCTGTCCAGATGATCAGCTTGTTCTCATCATTCTTTATCATTCCAACAGCATTTACATCAGCTGTGTTTTGTTGTAACTTGATTCCAAACCACCAATGGAAACTCTGAATAGCGGAGGAAGTACCAAGCCCTGAAGAATCCTATTAGAAACACTCATCATATGACTTCATACAGGAAAGTACTTGGAGAGACGCAAGCCAGATCTTAATCCATTTAACCTGTGTTCCTCCCACCAAGAGCAGCTTATGCGTGGTCTTCCTGGAATGCTACTGAAGGGTTTATTTTTTATTCAGTTTTTAATACTGATGCTATTACAGATTGTTTTCCAGGAATGAAATCCATAAATCCACAGATATTTCTGCTGTTGTTCCTAACAGCCATTCTGGATCATTACACATCTGGTGAGAAATCTCCCAACGTTTCCACACTATGAATCTTATTTTTCCATACAGTCAAATTCCAAAAAGGTAAAAAAAAAAAAAAAAACAAACCTGGAGAGAATCACATTTACCTTTCACACTTTTCCACTGGCAAACACTTTCCACCTCCAACTCCCTTACAGAATACAAATGAAACTTTTTTTTTCCTTTCTATTTACTTCATTATTTGCATGACCTTCAGTGAAGACAGGCAATGTTCTAGGAATAAGGCTTAACTAACTTATGCTTCCAAATTGCATATTTAGCATGTTAACACTGAGCTCTGTGTGTTAATGTAGGACACTTGATTATTTTAGGATCAACAAATGGCAAATGCTTCCATATGAGAAGAATATTCCCACCCACTGAAACAGAATTCAGCTTGCCTATGGAGCAAACAATAGAGAATTAATATGCCTCTCAGAGGCACAGCCAGAATAAAAACAGCCACACCCCAAAGCCAAATGGGATTCTCAGTTAGATATTTACAGTGTTTCTTTTCTGAAACGGAGCATATTGTCCTACTAACAAGGTTAGTGGCAGGAGTAAATTTATTGATAATTTCTGAAATGTTTAGGAATTTTGTAGGCTTACAGAAGAATCCTATTTAATTTTACGCTAACCCACCTAACATAGTTTTTTTTGAGGAGTAAGCATCTTAAAAGGAAAAACATTCAACTTTACTGATAGTCACAGAAGGAACTGTGACAAAAGGTCTTTAAGAGAGAAGTCCACTAGCCCAAAAGTGCAGGAACCATTAGAATGTACAAACTTACTTGAAACATCTAATTAAAGTTTTCATTACTGGGTTGATTAGCTTATTTAGACTTTGCACAGTGTTGAATGCTATGGAACAATTTCACTTCTAGGATTCTAAAAGCTGATCAGAATGTCAGTGTTTCAAAGTAATTTATTTTAATATTCATATAAGATTATTTTCAAGCTGCCTTGCCTCTGTTTCTGAAAGGTAAATTTAAGTGGTATATAATATCAGCTGCTTTATCCATGTGCTGCAATTCTAATCTTGTGATCAAGAAAACTTTGTCAAATAAAATGCATTACAGACCCTGAAGAAAAGATAATAACTAGAAATAAAATAAGAAATTCCAGCTGTTCAGCAATCTATCATAGAGTTTTGATAATACTTTTGGTTTCACAGTTCCAATTTCCTCTGGGATTGGCAAGCTAACAATAGTTCTATTTTTAAAATTGCAATTAGGATTATCTAATCGTTATACAAATCAAAGACAAAAGCTTGTCAGTTTCAAAAAGCTAGTCTGTTTGAAATGGGTGAGGCTTAAATGGGGAAGGAGGCATTTCAGTATGGAAAATCCTTGCAAGATTTACCAGCAGATTCACAGATTTTTTAAAGCCAGCAAGACCCATTACTATCTAATCGCACCTTCTAAATAACACATGGCAAAGGCCTTCACCTTGTATCTACTGCATCAAACCCATTCCTCCAGCTTGACTTATCCTTTTCTTTTTGAAGAACACTCAAGTCTTGTTCTACTCATGGAAAATGAGGGAGAATTCACCAGTCTGCAAGGTGCTTCTGTACCTCACTAACCTTACTGGAAGAAAGTGTTTAATTTCCTCCACTTTGAATTTGTCTAGACTCAGACTGAATTGCTAATGGACTAGTCTTGAAAACAAGGGAGAAAGGTGCTATAACTAGACAAATCGCTTCCTGACCTAATATGCATGCTGTAGTTATCACTTAACATAGTTTTGCATAAATGGGGAGAGATTTAACATCTCCATTTCCCACTGCAAGGCATAATTTCTAGACTTTCAAATATTCCTGATGTTCTTCCATGATCTTGCTCTCACTAAAATGTCACTAATATTGAGTGAAGTAAAACCACTTAGTACTACCTGCAAGTAATTGCAGCATTCACCCTTGATTGTGTCAACCTTTCTCTTCTTAATATTTCTATCAGTCTTCAATAAATTACTCTTGAAACATAATACTGCACAGTGGGAGCTCATAGTTAAGGAAGACTTCAAGTTGATTTCAGACATAGTCTTCATTTTTGTCAAGGTAAGCGTAAATGAGCAGTTTTCAAGTATCTGCTATAATCATGAAATATTTTGAACCAAAGATGACACATCATTTTTGACTTGACATGACCGCCTTGTGTCCTTGCATTGGAAATGTACATGTTCTAATGAAAATTATATTACAGAAGCCCTCTTAAAACTACCAGTAAAACAGGCATTCAGGCACTGTGCCCAGTCACCCAACTCCATCCCTCTCTTCAACAGTACTACCCCAGGTGAATATTTGCGTGGTCTGTGTCTAGTCTATGTGAAGCAAAACAAACAAAAAAAGAGCAATTCTGATGCTTCCTGTTAATTCTTAGAAATAGCCAAATACTCTCAGTAGACCAAGACGAGACTCTAGCCCAGAACACAGGTAGAAAGAATTGTATGTGAAGTATGGTCAACCTTGTCTGGTAGTCAAACAGCACAACTAATAAGAAAACACATCATAATTTACAGACTAATCCTCTCATTAAATGATTAGTCTCAAAGACTTCATTAACTTTATTAAAACCAGAAAAGATCATATGAAAGGCTAATATAACTGAGATATTATGTTAAATTATGAGGCTTTTAAGGTACCCGCCTTCATAAAGAGTTGCAGCATATTACATTTATTTAATTACTCCAGAGCAATTTCTAATTTCAAAAGCCTATTTTTATGGAACAATGAAAAATTAAAGCATCAATGAATTATTTTACAGATTAATACACACAGTTCTATCTGCAATCAAGGTTTTAAGTGGTTCTAACAGCTGTAGGTTCTTTTAAGTGCCAAGCAATTATAATTGTTCTCTTAGTACACTGCTTTAAATTAATACCTCCCAAGTTGCAGAGAATTTGACTTCTGCAGCAGAACACACTCATTCATATTTCCTTTCAGAATGATAAAAGAAGATATTTAAAAGGAAAGGAACGACCTGGAGAAAGCAATACAATATTGCTAATTACCACGCAACAGTGCTGGTATATCTCAGACTTACTGAGATCACATCTCATAAACCCCTTACCTCTTGTTCCCACAAAAAAAAAAAAAGTAAATCAGACCCCTTGTGGCTGGGGTTGGCGGTGTGCTTCAGCACATGCCCACAGCAGTGGGAACTCAGCAAGTGCAAAAATGTGGCAGCTGTGTAATAACTAAAATTATCTAAGTACTTATAATACTATTCACAGAGCCAGTTCTGTGAGGAGTGTTCAGGAGTTTTGTCCAACTCTTTGCTCCATGAGCGAGGAGAAGACATTTCACTTGTGTTAGTCACTTGTCAAATAACTGGAGTTGACCACGTAGTAACCTGCACTAAACATCTCAGATCATGAATCACACAAATGCTACATATTAAAGTCAAGAAGTTAAGTTTAATGTTTATTTTAAGGAAACCTTTTTCTCTTTCCCTTATCTTATAGGAAGGTCTTTGTCAAGTGCAACTTCCCTTACCTGTGCACAATCAAGTCAAAGACTTTTCAACATAGGCCCATGAAATCCTAGACAACATGAATCTGATTTTTCCTCTTTTTCTTCACAATTTTTACTCTTTTGGCAATAAAATGAAGCTTATAATCTGGATCCAAAGAGTCTGCCTGAGCCTGAACACAGTATGCTGAAGGGCAAAGCTTCACGCATCACTTCCAGAGTAGCACTTCATGCATCACTTCCAAACAGCGATATAGTCAAGAGTGAACAGAGGTTACTCACTCACAATTTGGGAAATAGTTTACCCAGTTCTTCATGCCATCTTGTAACCTCAAGTCAGGGAGTTTTCCCACTGCACCACTTTCTTAAGCAATCCCCTGGCTGACACAGAGCAGAGAAGCAGGCTTGGCTCAAGCATGCCGGCAGGCTCCGTTTGGTGCTACAAGAGGTAATGGGGACAGGGCACACAAAGGGGCAGCATGCTCCAGAAAGGGGGTGGAACTGAGGGATTTAACCTCTTATGTAGTAAGGAAGGAAATTGTGCATGTCAAAGTCTGGTGTCTAAGGACAAAATATACCTTATTTAGATGAAGGTAATAAAGAAGCACCCTGAAAACATAAAAAGAGAAAAGATAAATAATAGTATTTGCTTGTCACCTCTGAGAAAATGACAGACTGAGTGAGGAATGATTTTTTGATTTCTAAAGATACATTAGTTAGATGAACTACTAGTTTATCAGTTGCTGGAAGAATAATTCCTCCTTTTGTGTAATGTAACAAAAAAGCAAGACATTACCACTGTGGAGACAGAGACAGAAACAACCATCAAGGTTCAGAGTGACATTGTGAAAAGGGAGTTTGACCTTTAGCTCACTGGTTGAATTTTAAGTAGAGAAGGTGCCACATGCCTTTGGGGAGTTCTTTGTTGTCCTGGGTCAGCTCGATCCCAAACACAGCTCAGTTCCTAACAGATAAATGTTCTCATCATAAGCACTGCAGCAACAGATAACCTCCCTGGCAAGCCTAGCAGAAAGCAGCAGCCTTGAACCAGCCACTCCTGGAAATACTGTGTCACAACAGCCTTCCCTCTGCAAAAACGGGAGAGCATTTTCCTCTCCCCTAACACCTAAAGCTGAACTAACATTCACTGTATAGCATAACATATATAATCACCTCATCTCCCCTTCTCAGTTTGTGAAAGTTTGCAGGGAAGGATGGCTCAGCCCTGGTGCTATTACCTTAGGAAAATGGTCTAAATCACATTCAAATCATCCTTGTGATCATCAGCTACTTTGCTTTTCCAACAAAAATACCCGAGAGTTGGTCTAGCAGAGTTTGCTTAAAGTTTTTTTAACTCTTTCAGAGACTGAAGAAGCCTGTTGTGAAAAAGCATGCAAAGAAACCAAATGAATAAACCAAACCAACCCCTCTCCCCACCTACATTTGCAAATTCTAGCCAAACATGATATGGACTTAGCGTTGGAAAGGAACAGCTTTATGTGCCACAGTTTAGATGCATCCCTAACTAAAAACAAGTATGTAATTGAACCCTTGAAAGAAAGCTGAGGAAGATTCAATAATTAATAAAGGAGCAGTCTTAGCACCAATGGCCACCTCAAACTGTAAAAATACAGCATAAAATACACCACCACAAAAAAACATTTCATTTGATTTATGCTTCATGAAAAAGCAAAACAAATGTTACACAAATATTTTCAGTAGCTGAAAACTGGCTATCACTAGAAAAACACAGACATTCCTCATTGCTGGGCTGTACTGTTCCCAAAATGATCCATCGTAAAGGCCTCTGACAGAAGTATTTATAATACTCTGCAGTCACAAAGCATTAAACTGCAGTGTTTGGTGCAGATCACCTTGCCTGTGACTTAGAAGCACTAATTAAGCTTCAGCCTATGGTTTGAAAGCTCCCTGAATTCTCCTGGCCTCTCTTATCCTAAAATCTCAGAATAGTCACTGCTGGTTTCTTGCAAATACATTTTTTTTAAGTAACATTACAAATAACATTTCATTGCATGCCCATTAAAAATAAACATGCTGGAAAGAGACAGAGTAAGAAGCCAGAGTCACTTCGCAGGACCAGTTACAAACAGCTCTGAAAAGCACACCTACTGTTGCCCTCTGTGGATCCTTCAGACCAAAAGATGCAGGAGGAGTAGAATATTAATAGCACCTAAAAGGGTAAATCCCAGAATCTATTTAACACCAGAAAGAACAATTCTAGAGAAATTATGTCAGAAGCCATTCTTATTGATCAAGAAGTACACCGTAATTTCTCTCTGTTGCAGAAACGAAGCCACCAAGCAAATTTTCAACAAAAGATTTAAAATTGATGAAGTGTCAACACTTGATTGCTTGTTTAAATTGGACAAAATTATAAAAGCTGTTACAGCGTGTTCCATTTATTCCAATGGTAATATACACCACGAGGACTCATCAGAGTGGTGGGAATACTTACTTTATGCTGCAAGAACACTTTGTTATTTACTTAAGAGGAAGGTCACAGAATCATGGAATCACAGAATCATAAAGGTTGGAAATGACCTTCAAGGTCATCAAGTCCAACCATCTACTAAATATTGCCATGACCACTAAACCATGTCCTGAAGTGCCACACCTAGACCTTTTTTTAACCCCTCCAGAGATGGTGATTCCACCACCCCCCCTGGGCAGCCTGTTCCAAGGCCTCACCACTCTCATTAAAAAAATATTTCCTAATATCCAACCTAAACCTCCATGGCACAACAGAAGCCCATTTCCTCTCATCCTATCACTAGTTACCTGGGAGAAGAGACCAATACCTACCTCATTACACCCTCCCTTCAGGTAGTTGTAGAGAGCAATAAGGTCTCCTTTCAGCCTCCAAGAGGACTCCAGACTAAACAATCCCGGGTCCCTCAGCCACTCCTCATAAGGCATTTTCTCCAGACCCCTCACCAGTTTCATTGCCCTTACCGAACTTGCTCCAGCACCTCGATGTCTTTTTTATCCTGGGGTGCCCAAAACTGGACACAGTACTGAAGCTGCAGCCTCACCAGTGCCAGGTACAAGGGCACGATCACTTCTCCACTCCTGCCGCCCACACCATTTCTGATGCAGGCCAGGATGCCATTGGCCTTCCTGGCCACCTGGGCACACTGCTGGCTCATGTTCAGCCGGCTGGTCACCAGCACCCCCAGGTCCCCGTCTGCCAGGCAGCTTTCCAGCCACTCCCCCCTCAGCCTGTAGTGTTCCCTGAGGTTGTTGTGACTGAAGTGCAGAACCCAGCACTTGGCCTTTTCAAACCTCATCCCATTGACCTCAACCAATTGGTCCAACCTGTCCAGATCTCTCTGCAGAGCCTTCCTAACTGCAAGCATATTGACACTCCTGCTCAATTTGCTGTTGTCTGCAAATTTACTCAGGGTGCACTCAATCCTCTCATCCAGATCATCAATAAAGATATTAAACAGGACTGGCCCCAGAACTCAGCCCTGAGGGAACATCACTACTGACTTATCACCAACTGGATTTAGCTCCTTTCATCACAACTCTCTGGGCTCGGTGAGCCAAAGCTTCAGGCAGCAAAAAAAAAAAAAACCCACCATCAATTAACGTGCCAAATTTTTTAATGGGAAAGCAAATCAGATTTATTTAAAATATGAGGTCTCCCAAGGCTGAGTGGTGAGGTCTCATATTCCAGCTACAACAGACACGTTGGTCTGAAATTGTGGACCAGGGATCTTTGCACAGTCACTTCCAGGGAATGGAGGATGATGCACGGCTGCAGCCTCTCAGCAGTGCTTATGGTCTCTCAACTCAACTCAGCACATGGTCCTAACACTGACAGAGCCTAGGAACCTGAGTGCACACCAGTGTCACAGCTGTATGATATTGCACTGACCAGCTTGCACTTCACCTGGACACCAGCACACCAGCTGAAGAGGAATCCCTTCACCCACACTTCTTGCCCAGGGTAAATAGTTTGCTTTGAAAGTTAGACATCCATACACTTATTGAGGCATTCAACTTTATAATCTCCTTGTACACCCCAGTGAGAAGCAAAGGGTTCTGATCGTAAATAAGAAGCATATATTCCATGATCCACTGCACCTACCACAAGACCAGTTATAAAAACACAGTTAGTAAAATATGAAGAGATTCTAAGCATATAGTAGCTGCTAGCAAAACCAGCATGAGAAATGCGCTAGACTACTTCAGTCATAAAACAACTAGAAAGACCTTAACATTTTAAAACTGATCATAATTTTTTTAATATCAGTGCTATGAAACTTTCCTTTCTACTATTACTCAAGTGAGGAAACTACCATGGAAATTCACTAAGGTTTCATCCAGACTGGTCTCTAAGTGGGACTCTAAGTCCTCATGCTAGTGTGGGGTGTCCTGCATGGGGGTGCTGCCAGTGGTGGATCTCTCTCACAGCTTGCAAGACTCTTTGCCAACAAGCTGCTCCTCACTGGGAGCCACAAACAGTACTCCCAACAAACCCCCAAACCACTTCAAGCTTTGCAGAATTTTACCCCTTTAGCATACCTTAATGCCCCTTGAGCTTTTAAATGTCACATCTCAAAAACATTCTTTCTTCAGCATACAAAACGGAGAGAAAAAACACTCTATTTCAAAGTCAAAATAATAAAAAAAATCATTTGCTCTGCATTGGAGAAGTCCCCTCTGCCTTAGTTTACTATTTATAAAATGCCAGCCTGGGATTAATTATTATAAATCCTTAAAGCTGAAAAGAAGATTTCAGGCATGTTCCGCTATGTATAATCTATACCGTTATCAAACTGCAGCTGAAATGTATTTTGTGTCCTATTTCTGTTGGCCATTTTTTAGCATTTCCACATTTTACTCCTCAAGAAAAAGCATTTCTTATTTTCAAAACGCCAGCCTGCCCATCTGACATGCCACTGGAGTGGTGTCACCTGTAAAGCACACTCACCAGGCACCCCGTCTCTCATCCAGTAATTGATGTCTGTTCCATCTGCGTCATCGTAAACATCCGTAACATTGATGGGCTGCAGCAGGGTCATGATCTCTTTCACGATGTCTCGAGCTTTAGCATTGCCAGTAAAACCTAGTCCAGATGGCTTGAAGGTGCCCTCATCAGACTCCATGACGATATCAAAGTCGGAGATGTTTTCCTAAACATGTAAGGAAAGAAGGTATCTTTTTGTGACTGGTATTTTAACTGGCACCATCCACTGGATGCTAGATGTCAGTGTGAGCATACTGTAACAAATTTATTTAAGAAGCAGATAAATGCTTACTGTGATCGTGTGTATATAAGCATAAATGAAGGGACTTAATCCCTCTGCATGAAAATGTATGAAACAGTTCAAGTTCAATTCCGAGGCATCAGTATTCTGTAGGAGTGACAACACGACTGGCCTGTTGCCCCCAAATACTTGCTTTAAGACTTCTGAAGTGCCACTTAAAAAGGCAACTGATTACCACTGCATTTCAGTTTGCTGGGTCATGACAATAGGTATGTGATAGTGGTGAGCAACAGATCCACACCATTAGCAGCTTACGCAATTACCTACAATTGAGTAAAGAGTTCTTTCACATTTTTCTGGATATAAACCCAAGTATCAACTACAGGGGGCTGTGAATGTGATATTCATCTAAGTTTCCAGCAGTTCTTTATAGAATTTGCCAAGAACTGTATTTTACAGTCTACATTCCCCAAACTTTTCTCTTTTGAGCAAAACAAAGTTCTAATGTAGCAGAGGTATTCACTTCTAACTTAGAAACATATCCAGTAATTAAAAAATGTAATACAGAATCTTTGTATATGATGAAGTAAATGTAAATGTTATTTTAAAATCACCGATCTACCTATCCCCCCATCCAACTAATGGAAATCAAGGTGGAAATAACCAACATCCATCACCAAACTGGCAATCACTCTTTTGGTACAATGAAAAAAACCTTCAGTTTATTATAGATTAAATGTAGAGAACTAGGATACCTGTGGTCTCTAAGCCTATCATCAAACGCAGTATTACAGGTCATGAGCCTCAGCAAGAAATCACGATTCACAGACCCTCTGAACATAGTGGGAGAGAAGTAGGCCAAGAAAGTCACATGGCATGGTAAAAGGGACCAATGAGGCTTCAAAGTCACAGGCACAACAGAAAGAATGTTTCAGAACATCAATCTTCTTTATACCACAAGCCCAAGGAGCATGGCAGGGAAGACAATACGTATTTTGGTGTGCTGGTGAACTGCCAACAAAAGCTGCTTTAATTATAGTGAGCCCTGCATAAATATAATGATAGAAATCATCCAGAAATGGCCTCTTTGGCTGAGTCTTCAAAACAGGACTTCTTAGAGAAGCTGCAGTGAGTGGGAGCAATACGACAAGTGGAAGGGACTGTCCACAGCAGGGAGCCGAGGAGACGAGCGAGCACGGAAAAAGCATGGATACCAAGAAATCTCACCTACCACTCTAAAGAACAGAATTCCTAAATTCCAAAGCTTAACAAACTGCCAGCATAGCAGCATTACTGCAGTCTTGAGTTGTGTTTTCACATATAAATGTTTCCATGTGTTTTTAATATAAAACTGAGGAAACAAACCACCCACAACACATTACACCATATTTCTGCTCTGTAAGAAAGCTGTTCGGTTCTCAGAATGTTCTGGAGTGGCATGAAAACAGGATGCCCTGGAGAGAGAAACTAGACTCACTGGGGGACAAGAAAGGAACAGGTTGTAACTACTTCAAGTACCATGTGCCCTTTTTCCCTATTTTGTCCACTTAGAAGATGGGATTAATTGTAAAACTAATCACTGTTGAGTTAGGAAGTTGCAGTCTCAAAAAAAAAAAAAAAAAAAAAAAAAAAAGGGGGGGGTGTTAGACTGGTTTCACCATAGTTGTTTTTGTACACGTATATTGGCATTTCTATCTACACAGAAATAAATATGTGCTGGAAAATATGCAATAGGGAAGATGCTCTGTTGTCCTTTGTCCTCTGTGGTGCCAGGATAACTGACACTTAGCAAAGTGGGGTGAGACGTACATTGCTCCTTTGACTTACTCAAGGGAACAGCACAATAAACCAGTAGGATTTTGTAAAATAACTGCAGGCTCAGCTGCTTCCTTATTTTTTCCTCATAGTGCATGTATGATTTACGTAAGCATTTTGAACTCAGTAGGATTTTTTTTTTTCAGAAAGCAAGCCCATTTGTTGCATCTTCATACATACCAGAAAATTAACTCTTGTTGGTGTAACCTGCTGCCTAATTCTCCGAGCATCAGAACAGACTTTTTATCCCTTATCTTCCTATGACTCAGTCACAGACAAGGTCACCTCTCTTTATCTTATCTTGTTTAGCTCTTTGATTGAATTTTTAAATGAAACATTACAATAAATACTGCATGGGAAAATCAGCTTTCTATAGCTTGCTATTTTCACTGAATATGCAAATAGGTATGATCCTTATCAATACTGCTATGTTTAATTTCTCTATTTTAATCCTTTTATTTCTTTTTTTCTCTACAAACAATCTATTTTTATCTCTTAAGCAAAACTAAAAACATAAGTGCTTCTCATCTCTAAGGCAAACACCTGAAAACATGAAACTACGGTCAAATCTTTTCAATTAAGAAAACAAACCCATGTCATACGTGTGACTGGTACTTCTATTGGTAGGAAACCTGTCCCATCTAGTGGAGACATTGGCAGTCCCAAGCAGGTATATCCTACAGGTAGCTACTTACTCAGTCAAAATCCCAACTGTTGATTCTTACCAGATGTTAAACTAGACCCCAACATCTCATGACTAATTACTGAGTAACTGAAAGCAATTCCTCTTACTCAGCTAGAGGAGTGAGATACCTGGAAGGATAAGGAAGGGAACAGCTGTCCTGAAAGCCTCAAGTAATTTGAGGCTATTTAAAATAGTGTTATTACTTGTCCAATAGCTCCTTTATTGGTTTTCTTTTTCATACCACTGAGAAAAATCACCACTTTACAGTGAAAATACTTAAGTCTAATGGCAAAACACTGTCCTTGCCTAATGTTTCATTTGCTCCATTGATAAGGGTCACCAGTTAATCAGAGAGTGCATTTCTGTTACTAATTTACACTTCAGGAAAGACCAACACTTGTATTCTTTTTTTCCAGTATTTGACTCAGAGCAGTTGGGATCCAAATGTAGCACAGCAACAACCGTGTGGCAGAACTTACAGTGAAATGAGTCTCATCCCACCTGCAGTACTAAAAGTGTGTTTAAATCAACATCCAGTTTTGTTAGGCTGGCAACTAAGACTACAGGAAAGACAAGAGAAAACACTGGAGACACCTAGGTGAATGTGACAGCTAGAAAAGAAAAACAAAATAATATCCTCTAATTATTTAATAAACAATATTAACATGGTGTAGTGTAATTTTGAGTTGCTGTTTAGGATTAAGACTATTTAATGGAACAAAATAGGATAAATGGAAGCTAGAGAAAAAACAGCTGTTAGGAAGCAGAGATGCACCACCATCAAGCCATAATAACCACCAGCCACAAGCGTGGCCATAGTGTGCACACTCTTTTTTGAATAAAGACAGGGAATATCAGGAACACCGAGTTACAGATTTTTGTAGATTACTCCATTGTTATATGGGAGAAAGCTGCTGTAAAGCTGAAGATTAGCACACATTTTGATAAATTATAAGGTATGAATAAAGCTGATACTTTTGTTAAAAGATGAAATCTTCTTTCTGACACACTTTGTGGGAAGGCAACTTGTAAAGAAGTCCACAGATTTTACGGCTTGTTCTCTGTCAGTTATGGAGTTCTGATCTCTGAGAAGCCAATGACAAAGGTCCCAGTAACTTCAACAACCCCAGAGCAGGATTTATCAGGATTTCACTCAGTGAAAACATACTACTAGTACGTCTTGCCTTGTACAATACCATGACTGTTTCCTCTGCAAGGACTTGCCAGCACTTACAGAGATGACCATTCAGTATTGTAAGTTTTCTGAGATGATAGACAAGTAAAAGCAGACAGCTGTGAAGACAGCAGCAGGCTAAGCAAGGTATGCATCAGATTACCTGAAGCCTTGTCTTAGGAGGTTTATTCTTTGACAGAGCCGTATCAAAGAGAAGTGCTCTTTCTGGAAAACATTCCATAGCTAAAGCCCTTTTACTGCTCAAATACAGGGGTATCAGTACATGGTCTATGACTCTGAATGACAGTCTGTATTGGGTCTGCCTGAGCTGGGGTGAATTTCCCCCCAGCAGCCCTCCTGGCCCTGTGCTTTGCACTGGGAGCTGGAAAGGTGCTGGTGACACCCCCTGTTGTGGCTGCTGCTGGGCAGGGCTCGCGCAGCACCGAGGCTGCTTTTCGACATTCCCCCCTCACTGGGGTGGGGTGGACAAGGTCCTGGGAGGGGACACGACTGGGACAGCTGACCCAAAGTGACCAAAGGGATATTCCAGACCATATGACATCAGCTTCACAATAAAAGCTAGAAAAAGGAGAAGATGGGGAAGGGCATCAGCTTGACCTCCAGAGCAACCACCATGCATTTGGAGACCTGTGTCCAGAAAGGGGGCCAGACAGCGCCTGCTGATGGGAAGTAGTGAATAAATCCTTTCCTTTTGCTTCCACGTGCAGCTTTGCTTTGCTTTTCATTAAACTTCCTTTGTCTTAACCCACAAGTTTCATCTTATTTCCCCCACCCCACCCCAGTCCAGCTGAGACGGGGGGAGTGGGGAGAGTGATAGAGCAGCTTGGTGGGCATCTGGCATCCAGCCAAGGTCAAACCACCACAATGACCCATGTCAAATGGCAATAATAAATACCTCCCAGATCTGTCCATCTCTCCATGTCCATCACAGTCTCTCAAGAGCATGTGAATGAAGGAAGGGTAAATGTGTTTCCTTCCTGCAACATAGAAATCAATCGTCCTTAGGTCATTCCCTTTCCTGTGTCCTTGTTTACCATTCATGTAGACAATAAGATATGCATCAGATTAAAAGATTCCTAGGAACTGAAGTAGATCTTTCAAGACCTGCTGGAAGATGATTAAAAACTTCACAGGGAATGTTTTTAAAGTTTTATTCACTGTGATTTTTCATCTTCATATCTTGCTTTCTAAAAACTCTTGGGTAGCAATTTTGTTAATAAAACACATCAAAAAGTTGCTGTCACTGAAAAGGGACATATAAAAGAGAAGGTATAAAGGCAGAGAAAGAAGACAACAGACTGAGCTGCTACTGGTCACGCATGACCATATGCAACACTAAGACACAGACAATTTTATCTGATCCCCCACATGTTTTTTTACTTAAAAAAAAAAAAAATCATAAAGGATCATCAAGAGCCTTTTATGAAGTGCCTAACTCACGAGATACAAAGAAGCAAATCTAGATGCTTCCACTCAGCAGACCCAGAGTCTGGGCTGAGCAGTTCCCAATGCCCTAGGAGCTTGCTCCGTATCAGACAAGCATTGTCCTCTCCAGCAAGCTGGGAGCCAGGCAGCTGTCATTGTGCAGTGTCAAGGTACAAAGAGTGGGAATGGCAGATGTAACAGGGTTAACCATCCCTTTTATTTTCTCCTAAAAAAAGACACATTTCTAACCATAAGAAACAGAAGGCATGGAGGAGTGTATATTCCAGCCTCAAGTTCAGGCTTATCTTTTCCAGGTGTTGCACTTTTCCCACCATTATAAATACAAAGGTGAAAGCTTGCAACCAATGCAATTGAAGCACTCAAGCATGAGCATCTGTCTTTTCAACATTTCTTCATTCAGAAGGTGCCTTTTTCAGGCAGCCAATTGCTCATACAGTGTCCTGGCACCAACTGGAAGAAGCCAACATACCACCTTCTGGAGGTCTCTGCTGCACCCATAGTTCAAATGTGTTGTCTTTACTTCCTAGCTGGTGTGTCATGGTGCCACACCAGCCAGTGGCAATGACTACCAGCACTGCTAACGACACCTCCCTGAACTGCTTACATAGCAGCAGGATTAAAGTTCTCCATCACCTCAGTACACTACAACTATCATTTCCTGAAATCATAAACTTAGGGTGAAAATTAAACATCATCTTTCGCTGTTGTCAGAAAGCTTTAGTATGCTTTGCAGCACAGCTTATCAAACTGTCTGTTCACTTCCCGTGGGAAATGCAAGTATCACTTATGGGATTACTCTACATGACCTTTTATTGTTAATGGACATCAACTATTTGTGTGTCCTTTCACTCTGACATATTGCTGCATACAGTGATATAACACATGGCATTCTAATTAGCAAAACACAATTATTAGTCTTTTAAGTCTTGAGAACTGAGCAATGCTCAGTGAAAGTAGCAGGTCAGACACTATTTTGTTTTGGCCATGGGAAGGGCAATCCTGCATCTACAGCCAGAGCATCACCAAGTAGAGTTTATTTAAGAGAAAAAAATAATAAAAAAAAAAAAAATCAAGAGACAGGAGTCAAGCTAAAGGTTTTGTAACCTAAACAATTAAGCACAACCACTGCTGTTCACTTAGTTATTACTGATGGCAGATTGACCAAACCTTTTACACCGTGAGTGGCATCTATGGTGGATTAAGTCTATGTGATATATCTTATACAGCAAAAATCTTGAAGCCTGCTTTCAAAACTCAGAAGACAAGAGATTTGACACAAAAGAGAAGTACAGCGTTTCTGCGGCAGCAGGTTCTCCGCAGGTATCCTGCACTGTCTCTGGGTTTATTACTTTGCATGCTCCTTTTAAAATCACCCTGGCAATTGCTGCTCCCTTTTGGAAAGTGAAATGATAGATCATTACCAAACAACCAAATACACAGCAAATGTTAATCTGATTTAGAACTGTACATAAATGCTCTGCAGATTAGTACTCTTGCCATCATTCAAGGTCATTGTTCTGCTGTAGCCAAAAGGGTAATGTCTCATTACGTTAAACCATGAGTGCTTTGGCCCTGGGCCAGATTTGGCTCAGTGATGTAATGCTGCAGGCACAAGCTATCATAAGATCCCACTCAAGGGAAAATCTGCCTGCAGATGTTTTGGTTTTGAGCTGGTGCTATGGTGGGTTAAAGGTGTTCATAGTTCCTAGTCTTCTAGGAACATCTCTGAATGCCCCTTGCTCACCAAGGAGCCTGTGTCATTGCCACCCTTGGAGGACAACCCCTTCCAACACCAATAGAAAAAAGAGGACTGCTTTAAAAGCTCCACCAGAGATCCTGCCAAGCCCAGGCTTCAAGGAAAAGTCACTGACTTTTCACAGACCACCTGGGATGTCGGGACCACTTGGTCTCTTGAGGAGACACACCCTTGAGGAGCTCCTACTAGAGGTGCACATTTCCCTCAGGGGAGCATGCCCTAGTAGACTAGAGACTGCTCACAGGGTCCCTTTCAGCTTGTTTCATGTCTAAATACAAACATATCCCATGAAATCTGCCATTTCCTCGTGGGCAAGAAGAAGAGCATTGCTTCTGCTGTGATAAACTCTTAATTCCCTTTTACTGCCTATCTTAAAATATGCCATGCTCAGAAGCACCCCTTCCCAAAGGTGTGTTTTTCTTTGCTGTTGGATTTTTTTCTTTTTTTAAATTCAGCATGTTGGCCTTATTATCTACATCCTCTCTCCTACTTCTGAAAAGGAACGGTAGTCTTACAAGCCATGTGAACTTTTCCATAAATCAGTGGCCTTATTATTTAAAGAAATCATTAAGTAATTCTCATTCTAGAAATTTAGGATACAGTAATCTTAAATAAACTCATTAATTTTGATAAGGTATTTTTCCTGAGCCAGAGTAGCTGCCACAATACACATCATCTTCCTCAAATGTCTTTTTCTTTATTATTTTTTCCAGAGTCTATACACATTAGAACACAGACAGATTGTTTTACACATAGCATCAGGAGACACATTTACCCCTAGAGTAATTCCACTAAACAGAGGGAATTTCAGCTTGGTTCCCTCATGTTAGATGGTTAAAACATCCCTGGTGTTGATAGATTGACATTTCTAGATCCCAACATATCTACATGGAAATGGTTTCTCAGGAGTGTGGCTGGCCTCCACGCCTTTGGGTTTGGCTTTTTCCTGTTGCTCTGAGCTCATTAGTGGAAAAGGGAATTGAGCAAAATTCTGTCAAACTGTTGGAAAAAAACCCACCAAAACAAAATAAAACTCGGAGCAATATACCAGTCTAATTTACACTAACAGAAGTCTCAGTCTCCACAACCACTGATTATAGCTTCAGTTGGAGTGGAAAGAGAACAGTGGGTACTAAGAATCTCTACTGTAAATGAAGCGAAGTCCTAGCACTTGGCTGTATTCATCAAAGGCACAGGGTGACCTAAGGCACACAGAACTTGTAATAAAGGTCTGTTGGCTTTGCTGCAATTGGGACATTCAGAGAAAGATATCTTAGAGCTGAAACATAGTCACATAGTTTTTTGCATGAAAAACAATAAAAATTCTGAATTCTTGTTAGAAGCACATTCAACAGTTATCAACTCTAAGCATTGATTACTTAAATTTGATCCCATTTGGTTATCTCAGGTCTAAATAATGATGTGTACTATGCCAGCCCTGCCTCTACTATGTGAACAGGATATTTTTTCCTGAATTAGAAATAAAATACTGGATTCACAAGCAAGAAAGAAGTGTTTTTAATATATTTGTAATTCAGGCAAAACCAATTCTTCTTTCACAGTTAAAGGAGCTTATATCACATCTGTTGAAGATGAGACTTTAATGTGAGTTGTAAGTTACATCTGACAATTTCGCAGAAGAAAAACCAAAGCTATTTGGAAAAGTGACATTCTCTCAGTGGAAATGTAAAGTGAAAAATGTCAAATGAAGCATCTCTTTTTTCTTCAGGAAATTAAGAATAAACACAAATATATTTAAATTATAGGGGCTTCTTTTCTTTTTTAATATTTCTGAGCTGGAAATGCTTGATGCT
>JANHGN010007286.1:2607-15369 GCA_024605025.1 Megaceryle maxima | reverse complement strand
ACACGACTGGGACAGCTGACCCAAAGTGACCAAAGGGATATTCCAGACCATATGACATCAGCTTCACAATAAAAGCTGGGGGCGGGGGCATCTCCTTGTCCTCCAGAGCAACGCTGCGCATTTGGAGACCTGCATCCCAGAAAAGGGGCCAGGCAGCGCCTGCTGATGGGAAGTAGAGAATAAATCTTTGTTTTCTTTTGCTTCCAGAGGAGGCCTTGCTTTGCTTCTCATTAAACCGCCTTTGTCTTAACCCACGAGTTTCATTTATTTTCTTCCCCCTGGTCCAGCTGAGAGGAGGAGGGAGGATGACAGAGCAGCTTGGTGGGCACCTGGTGTCCAGCCAAGGTCAAACCACCACACTGTCCCACCACGGTCCTTTTTTGAAGGGTTTTAGGCAACACTGTCAAAATCAAAAACTATGGTTTGCATCTTTCAACCAAAGATCATTTTTACTCTTTCAGTAAGCAAATGAGTAATTTTGCAACTTTCAATAAAATATAGAAAAAAATAAATTGGCAACACCTTAAAAATTATCACAGCATACACATCGTTAATATTTTGTTAATATTTCCTGGTCTTATGTAGAAAGCTTTTAGGTTCTTATCTGGGTAAGAGGTGAAATATTAAAATGAAAAGAAGGTAATAATGAGAAAATTTGTCATGGTGAGTCAACAAGAGGCAGTAATTTCCTGTGTCTTGCACAGCTGCAGGGATTTTGGATAGAATGAGCCCAGCTTTCTTACAGCAGAACATCCCAAGGGACCTGCGCTCGGGTCGCAGCTATCCTCAGATGTCTCCACTAGTTCACATTTCAGATGGCAGCTCTGCTACTTGCATAAGGGAAAGGAGGAAACATGCAAAGACAAAATGTTCTTCTAGCACTAAACATATATGAAATTTGCCTGTATGGAACAAAGGCTAGGTGGCCAGGAGACATGCTGTCATGACTGATTCGTAGTCCTCCTTGCTTCAGGCAGGGTGAAGAACCAACCCAGTATTGTGTTTTAGTAAAACCTGGCTTTGTTTGCTGCTTTCACTAGGAATGTGACACTTCAGTATTAACAATTATGAATTCCAGCTGACCTAGAAGTGGTGTAAAATGTCACTGTATAATTATGCTAGCTTTACTGGGCTTAATACAATCAAGTGCGCTACTGGTTGTTAACTGTGATTCTGGAGAACACAGCGCAATTATTTTCTTCTTGTAGTTTTGTGACTAGCTGAACACTTTTCTTATGCATTTCTTTCATTTCTGAACGAAAGGGGTCAGCAGGACAGCAGTGGTCAAAACAGCCAGCAGTAACTTTACAGAGCTTTTGATTACAGAAAATATTTCCTGAGAGCAGGAAATGACCAATATATTTTCATGGGATAAAAGAACCCATATTAAAGTCCTTGATGTGTTTGGTTCAAATCAGACAAATCCACATCTCAAGTTCACTGGAGTACTTGGTACCTGGGGAGATAAACAAGATGTTGATATACAGGAGTTTTCTGAAAACTCTGGTTTTGAGGAGCCAATAGTTTCTGGCAAAGAATCATTTTACCTGAAAACAACATGACATTTTTTTGGGATATTTGCTTCTTAGAGAAAGTAACTCATCAGCAAATCACAGTAGAAGCCTCATGTGAGCCTCCACAGAAGTACTTAAATTAGCAACAACGAGGTATCAGCTCTTCAGAAAGTCCTGTTTTCATGCGGACCCAGCTTGGACACGAACAACAAATCTTCTTGGTAATAAACACAAAACCAAAACCATAACCATAGTAAATACTGGTGATTGGTACTTTTCATTAAGTTAAAGCTTTACTAGAAAGATAAACCAGTGTATGGCATTTGCACCACACATTTTAGTAAGTATTCTAAACATTAAGAATAAAAGCAGGCAGAAGTATGTTAAGAATGCTTTCTCTAATGCATTTTGAATTAAATTTGTACCACATTAATGCCTCCAATGATCCCAACAGAGTTACTAAAGTAAATCTGAACAAGGCCCAGGATTTCTTACTCCTCTAATTACAAAATGTATTTGCTTTCCCGGGAGATTGTACGCACTACTCCCATTCCAAAATAAATATAATCAGCCATTCATAGTCCCTTAATTCAGCTGGGTAAATAAGTGTAACCTTGTCTTCATGGTACACGGATCCTTCCCACAAACCAGTCCAAAGCAATGAAGAGGAGGCCAGACATTTTTAATACATGTGCTTATTTCTCCCCTCATGAAGACAGCATAAGGGTAAACAAAAGGTTACACAAAACTTAAAAAACCCTGCTGGAGGGCACTGAGGTCCTGTTGTTAAGGGCTGTAAGAAAATCTGCACTGAATAGTTGCAACAAGAGATCCTCTGGTATTATTAAACCACGTTCCTTCTGCTTCTTCCATTCAACTTTGGAAGGAAATGTCATGGTTTAGCATTGGGGCAGCCCTTTAGACCTATAACAGCTGCTCTCTGCTAACCCCCTCCCTCCCCAAAGGGGAAGAGAAAGGGAATAAGGGAGAGAGACTCAGGCATTAGAAAAAGGAACTAGAACAGCTGGAATGGAAATGGAAATAATACTAATAAAAATGGAATATATACAAATATATATAATACCAGTATGGAACCCAACCCCCCTGGGTGGCAATTACGTCACCATCACTGATGCAGGCACCAGGAGAGTCCCAGACTCTGCCCAGTGGCAGATGGGAGCTGTGTTCAGGAGCTGGATTCAGGAACACACAGATCGGGATCGAAGGCAGAGGGGGCAGAGGCCTCCTCAGATGCTGGCCGAGGAAGAAACCAGGAGAGAACCTGGGCTGAGCTGAGCAAAGCTGGCAAAGCTGAGGCTTGACCCTCATGATCCCTCAGCTTGATCCCGAATATGCCGTATCTGGGCTGGGATCCCTCTCTGGTCAGTTTGGGGTCCCCTGTCCTGGCCGCTCCTCCCTGCAGGTGCCACCTTTTACTTTCTGCACCCCCAGCATGGGGCACAAGACCCAGCAGTGGCCTTGGTCTGCACCCCAACCCTTGGTACTGACTCTGCCCATGGGGTGTTCTCACTGCCCGGAGCAGCCGCTGCCGGTGCAAACAGCTGCTGCCTGCAGACAGTGCAGGGAGTGAGAAGAGCTGAGCTGGAAAGGAAAATCACTGAACAGAGTTAGTTCTGCTCTCACTCAGACCAGGACAGGAAAGCAGCAGTTGCAACATTTCACAGTTTTGAAATTACTTACTGCACTGTCTGTACATAAGAGCCCTACTCAGCAACTGCATTATGCAACACTAAGCACTGGGCAAAGACTGCAGATGTAGTGTCAAACCCCAAAATCTGGAGCCTGATTTGCAATAAGATCCTTTCATTTCATTATCCTCTATCGAGATAAGTAGTCTTTACCGTAAAGGGAAATCAAGGCCTTTTTCCAGTCTGGGATTAAATCTAGTTATTGGCTAACAGAAGCACTGAGCACTTTAGCAGGTATCTCCTTTGGGAGCAAAGGTGCTGGTGTCTCCCCTGGGAGGCTTCATCCCCATGGTCAAAACTGAGCAGATGCTCTGTGATGTACTGGTGGGTGGCAAGTACCCCTGCAGTAATGGAAGCCTTGAAACTGCTCGACAATACTTGGCTTTCAACTCATGGAAATGTGAAAAATTATGCAAAAGAAACAACAGATGAGAACCATGAGATACTCTCCAGAAAAATATTTCATAAAATGAATGTATGATTACATGAGTACTCTATGTGTCTGAGCTTATTCAGACTGCAGTTGGGAAAATATGCTTTACTGGATGCCATCAAGAACAGGAGACAGCACTAGACTGAGCTTTTGGACAACCCAATAAGGCAGCTCTTACATTCTCATAAAGCTCTGAACAGCCATTACATCCCATCACTAGTTTTAATAATCAGAAACTATAATACTCAGCTCTACAGAAATACCTGAGTGATATGAAGAATGCCATCATGCAGGGATAGGAGTTAATTATTGGCACCATAGTAAAACCACCATGCTGCTGCTATTTGTTATTTCTGCAGCGACTTAACCACCTTCTAGCAGTGGCAACCTACAGTGATGGATGAGGAAGAGATCTGAAATTAAATCGAAAGAAATAATAAATACGCTACAAAAGTAAGAGTATTTGTACTTGTCCAGTACTATCTTGTCTTCATTTCTTCTCCCTTGCCACATTTGCACCAACATGAGGAGGTAATTTACAATACCAACGAAATCCATGTCTGTCTGTGCTGAATTACTGCATTCATATTTCTACTTGTTTGTAGCGAACTAAAGTCATAATAAGCCCAGTTACGCAGATGAGTCATACAGGCCATTTTTCATTTAACAAGGCATCTTTAAATACCACTCGTAGTTAACTTGTGCTCATTACCATCAGCAAGCGACGTTTGTGCCATGCTATCCTAATTGCCAGAAATTTGCACAAGTAAATCATTAAAAGGTTAAGTTATTTTTCATGCTAAATATAATGTACGGTAATAATCTGCTTTATTTTGTTGTTATGAGTAATGCAATGTCCTATAGCCGTACCAATTTGTAATTATGCCAGATCACATGGCAGGGGAGAAACAAGAACAACAAACAACAGACGGATGTAATTTCTGCTTAAATTCTCCATGTAAATTACAAACTCTTGTTAAGACTGGGCTTTCTTTGCAGAGCACAACACCCAGATGGAATCACATCAGTAGAGCAAAAACTGAGAGACAACTTTGTCTCGATTTTTTTCAAAGTAAAGTAATAAAATGTCTTTCAAACAGCACCCAGACTCTTTGTATTTCTCTGTTGGATCCTTAAGCCTGCTTTTTTTATATTACTTCTGAATATAAATCCTAGAGACAACAGCGAGATGCAGACTTTTGGGCTAAAGATGAGATGTGCATAAGACAATTACACGCGTTGCTGATAACACCGCTATAGGATGTAGCTTATTGTCCAACATGGAAAACTACAGAGGTGATGATGTATTTCTCATGAAGGGTGAGCACTAGGCATGGATCATCCCTCCAGCCCTTCCAAAATGCAGTTCTGTACAGGAGAAGCATCTCTTTCCCATGCTACACATTCCAGAACGTTTCATTCTAGCTTAACCCTGCTGAACACCAGTGTACTAGCAGTAACTCAGAGTCCTTAATACACACTAAACTGCAACCTGTCACCTCCCTGAAGCTAGGAAAGCAAGCTTTTAGGTACCTCTTCCAAATGAGAGACCTGCATTATCCCTATAATTTGGAGATAGAAGAAGGAGCTACATTATATATGGATAGTTAAATACACTTCCTAGTAATGTTAAACAAGTTAGTTGGAAATAACTGACTGTTCATCAGTTAGCCAGAAAATCATAACCACTGTAATACTATCTCTGACAACTCTACTGCAGGTGAAAAATGATGTAGTTTTGTTCATCACAATGAATTTGATTCCAAGTGAGACTTCTGATAGGCTGCTTACCATTAAAAACATACTCTTAGGAATTGCTTGTAGGTCGGCTTTCATACTACTCTACAGCAGGTGACTTCCTAAACACATCTGCATTCATCTCGTCTCTGCCTTGGATATATTAATGATTGCTGAAAGTAATACTATTATATCAGGGAAAAGAATAAAAGATGACTACTTTAGTCAAGTTATACAGCATAATTTTTCTGGGAACCACCCTCCCCACACACACTTAATCCAAAGACTTAGCTCCTTGCATACTTCTATGCAACTGCCCTTTATGTCATGATGTACTTTTAAAAAGGCAGGAGAGACAGGTGTGGCAATGCACAATATTTTTATCCTGATAACCAGTCAGTTTGTGTGTTCCTTGCAACATCAGAAATTGATCATTTTAAAAACTAATATTGGCAAAGAGTATATTCAATTATGCACTATTAAGATAAGATAGCAAAGATTTTTTTTTTTAATATTATTTAGTGTTTTAAATTGTGAAATACCAGGGGAGAATACAACAAAGCAGAAATATATAAGGCAAATGTTTATTTATCTTGCCAACATATGTGGACCACTCATCTTTCATTCTCAGAAAGTTAGCTATGTTTGGAAGTTATGGGAGATAAACATAATGAAATATCTGTTTCAGAACAGTTTTGTGACAGAATATCTTAGTCAAGTAGAACATGCATATATATTCTGCTAAAGGCAAAATGAAGTGTACATTTATGATAAAACCAGAAAATGTACTTTCAGGCAGAACTGGAATCACTATCTCTGGTTAGACAGTAAGCTGAATATTTTTACAAAAATAATATGCAAATCACATGACTTAGGGAGAAAAGTGCTGTCAAGCAAATCATCTGAAGACATCAATTACCTTGTGCAGCTGATAGTATTGCTCAGCACCTATTCCTCCTTGCTCTTCTCCCACCCACAGCACCAAGCGCAGAGTCCTTTTTGGCCGAAGTCCTAAAACAGAATTTAAAATACATTTTTAGCACTAAATATCCATATATTTGAGCATCTTTTGCATCGGTCTCCACCCTCCCATGGACAAAAAAAGCCTGTTTTTCCATTCAGTTATCCCTACCTTCGCCAAAACCAATCTATTTCAAGTGTGGGTTTTGTTGTCGAGAATACTTCTCACTTGTCTGGGGAGAAGGACTGTGGTGTGGGGAGAGAGTCCACTTGAGGAAGGAGTGGGCCATTGCTGTGCTGCTACCAGTTCCAGGAGCACAAGAGAAGCAGATTTTGGGGACATACTGTAGGTGTCTTGAAATCATAACAATAACTACCTTGATAGATCTCTGAAAGGTATGCTGCTGTCATTGTGGTGGTCTGCAGTAAGTAATGCAGCTTATATAGAAGCAGCTTATATAGTCCTTTGCATATT
Source organism: Megaceryle maxima (assembly GCA_024605025.1). NCBI lineage: Eukaryota > Metazoa > Chordata > Aves > Coraciiformes > Cerylidae > Megaceryle > Megaceryle maxima. Next base: position 8,541 of record JANHGN010007286.1, on the reverse strand, counting down.
GGAGACAAGAAATAAAGCCAAGGCAGGAGCTAGAACATCTAATTCCCTGGCTACAAGGAAGAGAGAGTGATTCAGGCTGCCGTTCAGTTTTATGACAGTATCTCCTAATACAGCAGGTTTATCAATTGAGCAAAAAGGCACAGCGGGGTGTGTTATTGCTGGAGGATACAAATCAAATCTTCATGAGAATTATCATTGCTTTGTCATGGTTAATTTCTAACAGTGAATTGAAAATGAGCTGCTCGATTTTTATGAGAAATGCTTACCCATTTCAAGAGCTGAGAGCAGTATTATTTTGCTTTTTATTAGAGAAATGAAAAAAACCACCTGTACTTTGGAATCAGAAATACAATCAGCTGCTGGATATATGCATGGTCTTTTAAAACAAGGCAAATGCAAGGGCCATTTTCTATTTTGCTACAGTAGCTCAGTAAGGAAGATAAGTTTGCAGATAAATTTAGAAACTGTTTCTGCCATGGCAGAAATGAACAGATAGAAGTTGTTGCCTTTTATTTATTTGATTGATTCTATTTATAGATTCATAGAATCAAAGAATGGTTTGGGTTGGAATGGACCTTAAAGATCATCTATTTCCAACACCCCTGCCCTGGGCAGGGACACCTCCCACTAGACCAGGTTGTCCCTGGCCTTGAACATTTCCGGGGTGGGGCATCCACCACCTCTCTGGGAAACCTGTTCCAGTGTCTCACCACCTTCACAGGAAAGAACTTCTTCCTTATATCTCATCTAAATCTACCCACTTTCAATTTAAAGCCATTACCCCTTGTCCTACTACTACATGCCCATGTAACAAGTCCCTCAGCAGCTTTCTTATAGGCCCCCTTTGGGTACTGGAAGGCTTCTATAAGGTCTCCTCAGAGCCTTCTCTTGGACTGAACAACCCCAGCTCTCTCAGCCTGTCCTCATCGGGGAGGTGCTCCAGCCCTCTGATCATCTTCATGGCCCTCCTATGGACCACTCCAATGGGTCCAAATGTATTCAAAACCAAATACATTTGAGATCAAACTTCACAGCACAGAAGAGCAAACAGATCCAGAACAACTAATGCTTCTGTGCAGTGTAATGCCAGTTATGTTTGAGCAAAAACAAAGCCCCAAAAGCTACTTAAAAAATAAAGAAAAAACGGTGATGAGACCATTAGAAGGGATAAAGCATAAATTAGCACACACACTTCTGTGCTGAGGACATATAATCTCAGTATCACTGTAAAACATTGTTTCCTTTCCTAGCTGAAATGGATGAAGTTTACAAATAGACCTGACCTTTTTTTTTTTTTCCTTCCTACACAATGTTAATCAACCAAAGATTTAGTTCTCAAAACTATACACTAGCAATCCTCATGACTGAAGGCAGAGTATGCAAGGAATACTGAAAATCAGAAAGAACACCTTGGATTTCCCACTATTTCATAATGGAGGAAGTGCAAACGAGTGGTTTAAAGGTGTATTTTCCAAATGTTGATCTGCTGATTGTAAACAGGAAGGTCATCAAACCTCCTTATTTTAAAACAATGCCCCCGCACACTTCTCGGTGGATCCCTGCTCTTCTCCCAGGTCACGATGGTCCAGGATTAGCCTCCTGCACTTTTCAAATCGGCCATCTGGCCAATGAGGTAAAATTATGATAATAAAACAGTGATCAGGTTGGAGTGAAGATTTTAGACCCAAAATACCCACAAGTATGTCAGTGGCTTGGTTAGAAGAGGTGCCTCTAAAAAGGAAAAGGTGCTGGGTATATGGCATAGAGCGGCCAGTCCTCTAGCACAGTTCCAATGGTGCTGCAGTTTAAGGAGAAAATCAAGTGTGTTTGTCATATTGCAAAATACAATGCACAGAAGCCCACTCTCCAGCCCACCACACCAAGGCTGTGAAAGCAGCTTTGGTAGGAGATGCCTGAGACAGGGGAGAGGCATCTCCTGCCTCCTCCCAGGCAAAAAATCAAGATGTTTTATTCTGCCACTGCTGCCCTAAGGAGGACTTGGGGCAGAGATCAGGGACATCACATTTGCCTCAGATGGGCTGTAACCCCAGCTGATCTCTCCTGCTCTGCAGGAGCATGAGAAGGTCTTAGGTCACTTGTGCGGAAGAAATCTGAGGTTCTTATGGACCCCTCCTAGCCCATCATTGCACCTGTTCATTAGCTGGGGAAATAAAAAAGCCCCTCTGAGCTTCTGCCTTTCCAGTCCTGGAGGGAGTGTATCAGCTCTTCCAGTCTCACAGATTTCTGTCAGCAGATTCACTTGTGACTTCTACTAAAATTAAATGGGCAACTTAAAAAAATGTGTGTGTATATATATATATATAAGTGCCACGGAGGCAGTTATTTTAAATACAAAACAAAGTCTACAGTGGGAAGTTTAATTTTCTCATCATCTTAATCTGAAATTGTTAAGTATCTACCTACTTCTTATTAAAAACATAGTTGTCCTGACCAAAGAACATCAAGCAAATCCAATATTCACAAGTAAAATTGCTATATTATCAATACACATTTTTATTTAAAAAATATGTACTGTACTTAATTCTTCTTTTTTTTAATGAAGTTTAATTCGTTTGACTTGCTTCTTAAAAACCACTGGTTCCTAAGCAAGTTGTCATCTCCACAAAATCAAAAGTCTTTCAGATCAGAGCCCAAATATGTATTGAAAAGGCATGATAATATCAGACTTATTCTGCGATGAGTGTACCCTCTAGAGGGGTAGGTAGCAAATTTTAGAATGAAGGAAAACTGTTTCACAAATAAAACAGTGCCTTTTTCCTTTTTATCTATGTAAACAACATACTAAACAACTATGTAATAAAAATATGTAATATTTTTATTACATAGTCATAAAAAGGAAGCTATCAGAAGGGAAAAAAAAAAAAAAAAAAAACAACAAAAAACCAAAAAGTACAATTACCCAAAGCATTTCAGTAGATGGTTTTGGCAATGTGTAGCAGGTTATGACGGCATTCACCACCGCATCAGTGCAGAGATCCAACTGTGTCATCCCTGGGATCTGGGATTATGTAACTCAAATGAATGCTTCAGAGCTCAAGACCTGCTCAAAACCACTGAAGTCCCAGTTTCCATCCTACTGCTGCATCCCAATAAAGAGAATAGCAGGGGTTTATAGGAGGATGACATTGAAAATGTGATAGCTGGTACTCAAATAAATTGTTCTTTCTAAACTCACCTACCTAAAACCCAAACCAAAACAACTATGGTCTTTCTACAGCTACAGATTAATTTACAAATCTCCAATGTTTTAGAAAAATGAAGTAGCTCTATTTTCCCCTCTGCCTTAACCTTAACTGGGAAACATAGTCACAGTTTGCCATAAAGGTGCATTTTGTGGCTCACCCTCTACATTCTCATGGCTTATCCCATGCATAAAAAATATTACAGGGCACCTGGGCTCCTAAGTTAAAGGATGAAATAGAAACATCTCTATGCTTGATCTATGACTAAGGAAACTTACGTACTAAGTACACCAGGACACTTGGTGTATTATACACCCTCAGTGCTGGAGTGGCTGCTCGCCCTTCCATTGTCCTTGGGTACCACAAACACTTCAGTCATACTAAGATACGGCTCTTGTCCACTCTGCTTTCTGTTTCTTTTAAATCATTGTAGACCGCTCACATTTGCAGATGTCAGCAGCGAGCCTAGATCAGCCAAAACACCAAATGCTTGAGGAAAAAAGATTTGTAACTAAGGTTCATTAAATAATGAGTTAGACTTCAACCTCAGCTGCAATATATTTTGCCAAAAGCTTTTCTTTTATAACTTACATAAAACATAATTGTCAAACAACATAGAGGTGTTACACAGACATGCACGTATGTATATATACAGATTTTACATTAATTTTAAATCTAAACCAGGTATTTTCTAAACATGATAGTGTTTATTAAATCCACACGTGCTTACACATGTAGATGATCTTCCTATGATAAGATACTTACCAGGATGCTGTACAAGACCTGAATTTTATGTCCTGCAGATCGACAGAATCGAGACAATCTCACACAGTGAAACTGAAATGTATGGTTTGGTACAAGCACAGGCAAATTATGCTCATCTGTCACATGTAATGGAAAAATATAAATCTGCTTCACTCTTAAGATACCACATAAGCCAGGAGGGAGAACCTGAATCGTGTCTTTTTTAAAATCAAAACAGAGATCAGTAGTTGTAACTACTAAATTTCCTCCTGTAAATATTTTCCCACTTGATAAACATAAATCCTCACCGATGGGGGGGATTAAGTACCAGGATACAGTATTTTTCTAAGAAGACAGTGTATGATGGCTAATCAGACTTCTTCAAGAGATGTCATCGTAAGACCAATCAGCTCTTGAAAATATAAAAAGCATTCCTTCTTTGTGAAAAAGCATTTTTTCCCCTGCAAGTCAAGGCACTGAAATAACTCACAAACATATCAAATAGCTGCTCAACTCACACGAAGCATATGAGCAAACTGCAAATGGATGCGAGTGAATTAACAGGTACTTTAACTTACATTTATAGTGGTAAAATCCTAGCTTCTTGGGTTTACTTTCTAAAACCTGTTTCTATTTCTCCAGTCTGAAAGCTGCATTTATTTCCTACACTTTTTAAGAGCATTTGTAAGAAGCTTCATTAGGTGAAGACAGCAGAAGCTCTTCATCAGTGCAAAGATGGGGCTGAAGCTCATCTGTACCTGATAAAAAGGAAAATGACTGGAGCCCTCCACCCTGTGCTCTGAAACAGTGAAAACCATGAGGTTTATCAGAGCTTTTCCAGCTTAACCCTCACAAGACCCTGCATAAATGGCCCAGAAAAGCCTTGAACTGATCATCGAAGTAGCACAAATTGCACTATCAGATCCCTTAGTCTCTAATATTGCCTAAGCCACTGATGCATTTGCTTCAGGAGCTACTAGGGAGAGGTATATACAGATGTGCCATCCTCAGCTGTTGTCCACTGCTGCACCAAGCACTACGAGTGATGCATTTTTCTGCATTATTACACCCTGGCCTGGAATTTCTTTAAAAGGATATTTATTAAAAAAGTAGTAAACCTCTGCCACAGTACAAAATAAATATAAAACCAGCACTCCACATCTTCCTGAAGACAACAATTCGTCACCAAACACAGCGGTGCAGCCTGCTTCCATTTCAAGTCTCAGCATAATTTTCAGTAAACAAGAAAGAAATAATATATTTAATATGATCTCTATTAAGCCCCTGATGTAATATCAATAATGTGGAACGTTTCCCTTCCTTCAGCTATGCTACAATAGTGAAATTCCACTTGCGTAGTGTGCTTCATACCAGCTAAAATTACACAAGCAAGACAATGACCTTACTAAGCTCAAACTCCATGCTGTTAACAACAGTAGATTATTGTCCATGTCACATTCACTGCTTTCTGGAGCTGAACATCTTAGCTGGACACCCTTAATTTTCTCTCACTAAGAAACACTGATGTTCTCACTTGATACTCCATGCCACAAATTTATCTTAGAAATTTATGCATGAAAATTCATAAAGGAGGCTGATACACACCTAAGACACCAGCCACCCATGGCTCATTCACGTGGCATTCTAGCTTTCAAAGATTCCTTTGATGACAAGCTGCAGGTTTAGAGTTTGAAGCTGGAACACACACATCAGCAAACAGAAACACATGACTACTATCCTTTTCTGTGAGGTACCTGAACTTTTCTTCCTTACTAGCTTGTCCTCATGCTTTTTTTAATTGCAGTATCAACTGGGTTTGTCTGAAAACAGTGTCTTGAGAAACTGTGTCTTAGACTTTGAGTTTTTCCCATGCTACAACTCCTCCTTTCCCCACCCTCTCTCCAGCCGTCTCTTCTTTGTCGCACAGCTTCCATGGAAATTTCCCAAGCCTCTTGTGATTTTACTAGCAGCCTTCTGGGGAAAAAAA
>JANHGN010007285.1:7188-18339 GCA_024605025.1 Megaceryle maxima | reverse complement strand
ATATATTTGTACATATTCTATTTTATTATTATTATTCTCATTAAAGCTGTTCTAGTTTCCTTTTCTAATCACTAAGTTTCTCTCCATTATTCCTTTTCTATTCCACTTCGGGGAGGGAGAGGGGTTAAGAGAGAGCATCTGTCATAGGTCTAAGGGGCCCCCCTGACCCTAAACTGTGACACCCCAGTACTGAGACCTGTGGAACACCACTTGTGACCAGTCACCAACTGGATTTAACTCCATTCACCACCACTCTCTGGGCCCAGCCACCCAGACAGTGGCTGATCCAGCAGAATGTATGGCTGTCCAGGCCTAGGGCAGCAAGTTTTTTCATGAGGATGCTGTGGGGAACAGCATCAAATGCTTTACTGAAATCCAGGTAAACAACAGCCACAGTCTTTTCTTCATCCACCAAGAAAGTCACCTTGTCATAGAAGGAGATGAGGTTCATTAAGCAGGACCTATCCTTTATGAACCAATGCTGACTGAACCTGATCACCTGGTTGTCCTGTAAATGGTGTTTTATGACACCCAGGATGATTTGTTCTGTGACCTTCCCTGGAGCCAAGGTCAGACTAACAGTCTATAGATACTCAGATCCTCCTTCCAGCCCTTCTTGTAGATAGGTGTCACATTTTCTAATCTCCAGCCCACTGGGACTTCCCCAGTTAGCCAGGACTGATGATAAATCATAAATACTGGCTTGGTAAGCACATCCACCAACTCCTTCAGTGCTCTTGGGATGTAACCCATCTCACCCCACAGACTTGTGTATGTCCATGTGGTGAAGCAGGTCACTGACCATTTCCTCTTGGATTATGGAGGCCTCCTTCTGTTCCCATCCCTGCCTTCCAGCTTAAGGGACTGGCTACCCAGCAGTCAACTAGTCCTGCTATTAAAGACTGAGACAAAGGCAGCATGAAGTACCTCAGCCTTTTCCTCATCCTCAGTCACTGTGTTTCCCCTGCATCAAATAAAGGAAATTATTCTCCCATGTCCTCCCTTTGTTGTTAATATAGTTACAGAATGTTTTTTTATTATCTTTTACATCCATAACTGGATTGAGTTCTAGTTGGGCTAGACTGGTTCAACTGTTGGTTCTACTGGTTCTAGTACCATATAATAAATATGAATAAACTGGGCTAGACTGGTTCAGCTGTTGGTTCTACTGTTTCTAATGCCATATAATAAATATGAATAAACAGGAAGGAATAAGAGGAATTTTTTTTTTTTTGGTAAGATAATCTTCAAATGTTTTACTGTCATAATTTTCTGGATAACTACTGCTAGGTTTAAAGTTGTATAAATCTAATTAATTACAGACATTTACTAGACAAAGGATTTAATTTTCCTTGTTCTAAATACATACCTACCCTATATAACTTTTATGCTGTCTAATACAGTGTAAGTGATGTTTATTATTGACAATATCTGTTTTACTGAAAAGAAGTATAAAGAAAGTGTAAGTTTAAAAATATATGATTAAACAGATTTCTCTTGGGAGAAGGATTTTTTTTGTTTTAATATCCAATATTTACTTATAAATTGATGATAAAAATGTTCAAACTGTAATTTCCTAGATTCATCCTCTGAATATAGGTCTGAAACCAGACAGAATCACTTCACACCTTCCATTAGTCATAACATTAATGAGAAAATTTAAAAATTTACTAAAGCATCTACCTCAGTTTAATCAATCCTAACTTCACAGTTATCCATCTTAGAATGACAGACACTCACTTCAAAAGTCAGTTTGAATGGATTTTAATCAGGATATCTCCTAAAGCTAGAGTTTAAATAACAAATTAAACTAAATTACTTTAAGTTACAGCACTTCCACTGTACAAGTGATCAAAAAAAAGAAAGCTAATTTATTTTGGCTAGAAAGACATTTCTTCAAGTAAAATTATGGTCAAAGTCCATTCTTCACAACTGCTATGAAAAAAGTGTGGTGTGTTGCATTTATATTTTCACTGGGATATAGAGGGAAAGAGATTTGTTTTGTCTTTATTAGAAATAGTAAAAGGAAGTTGTTAGAAGCTATTAATTGCTGACAGTTATTCAAGCTGCAAAACACAGCAGAAAAATTTGCAGTCACAGAAGCAAAAATGGTGGAGCTGGTCAGAATTGTTCTGAATAAACATGAAGTCTTTAGTAAATGCCAAATTCAATAGCAAAATTGCTTTGATGAATGAAAATCATAACATGGGTTGAGTTTCTTGTCTATTTAGTGGAAACAAGAAATGTGAACTTGACCAAAATGTCTAAGAGAAAGCCAGCAGAGGGAATGTTAAAGGAGAGTAGCATAATTAGATGGAGATTACAGTTACTCTTATGTTAAATGTTTAATTGTCTTTGATAGCTTTGACTTTTTCACTTGTGAGCAATTAAGATGATATTTTCTTACATAGAGTTCTGATTATAAAGCGAAAAAGTATATTTTTATTTGATGTATGAAGTTATCAAAGGGCATATGCTGTTTCCTCATTCACAGTGTAATCTTTATAAATTGTTGTTGATATAATCACTATAAATAAGTAATAGGATGACAGAAAATGATTGTTTCCTAAAAGAATTAGAGGTCAATTTGAATATTCAATTTTCTTCTGCTAAGAGCAAGATTACACCGAGAAATGTAATTTTCTAAAATAAGCTGTTGGAGTCTGTTGCCATCCTCTCCAAGCCAATTGATATTCTCAAAGGCAGCACCAAACCCTGTCTGAACCTTCAACTATTCCATATCTAAAAGACATTATGGGGACATGCCACATGCTCTTTCCCAGTCACTCATGATTGATTTTGTGTGTTCTGATTAGGTTTATAGTTCATGTTACTATATCAAGTAGTTAAAAATATTAAGCTGGTTGTTTCATTTTAGATGAAGTATTACTGGTTATTCTGTAGTCTTAAGAAGAATCATTTACTCGCGTAAAAAGAACTTTGTGAAAACAGGAAAACACGGCACTGTGTCATGTATCAACTTGCTATGATAACATTTTGGACTACAAATTTCATAGTGTCTATGAATATCAGTAACATTATGAGTTTCTAGTTGTTTCTAATGATTTATGGAAGATGTTCAAATTGCAACTAATGTAATAAATACCAACTTTTCTGCATTTCTGAAAGGTTTTTTTTTTATGCTTTTCCATACATGTAACATGTTTCATCATCAAATGCACACTCGCAACTTTTGATGTCAGTTAAAGTTATAAAGACACTGAGATTAAAAAGTACTTTAAAATACCAGCCTTATAAAAGTTTTATATTGAGAAAATATGGGAAATATATTGAAGGTATTCTGGTTCTGATTACAAATAGTAAAACTTATAGCCTGGATATACACAGAAAAGATTCCAGTATATTCATTAACACCAAATAGAGATGGCAATAGTGATAAGGATAGTTGTATAATATTCCAAATATTTTTGTGCCTATCTGGTTCCAGCTTTATACAGTTTGCAATCTGGAGATAACTAGCTGTATGAGACTAAACATGTTTATTCTGCTCCAAAGCCATCTTTTGCCTAAGTATCTGGACTAATAAAAGGAAACATTATTGTGAGAAATAAAACTACTAATGGCAAGATATTAATGTTAATAGGAAGGAAGTTCTACCAAGCTAACCACAGGTAGGTATCTATCCTTGAACATGGCTTTGAAGAGACACACTGCAAAACACTCAGCATTACTTTTATGAATAAACACAAGCTTAGATTATATACTTATTAAAATCCTAAACTGCTGACTTCTTGAAATGTTTGACTGTGATGGTTCCCTAAAAAATTTTAATCCTAATAAAAAAATCCCCATTTACCCTGGGTAAACATCCCATATATGAAACTACCAAACAGAAACCTTGCTTTCTTTCTGAACTATGAAAAGAGTGATACATGAAATAAAAACTGTATTCCATTTGATGTAGCTTCATTCCTTATGGACACAAAAATTCTGTTAGGGTCTGGATCACATTAGCTTTTCAAGAAAGGAATTAGTTAAAGAACTGACCATCAAAAATGAATGCAAGAAACTCACTGAGATTTCAACAAAGGCCTTCTCACAAGATGAAGGCTTAAGAGTCAAAACTCAAGTGCTGGATTACTCACCTACAGCTGAAATACTACTTTTGACTAACACTGCACTGAAGTTTACATCTGTTTCAAGAAAGCCATTGTAAACTGTCAAACACTGAAATTTCTATGTGTAATTCTAGACTAGCTTTTTACTAGCAGAGCTTTTAATATGTGATTTTTCCTTTAGATGGTTTTAAACTTTCACATTGTAAAAAAACCCCAAACTCTCAAAGATAGATTTATTTTAGATGCCCACAAAGGCTTTCATATGAATAAGAAGCTGGAAGTTCTGAATCTGTTTATTTAAAAAAAAAAATGAGTGATAAGTGTCATGTGTCTAAGTGATTTATTTTTTACTTCTCTTCTAGGATATTTTTGCAGTTGTTGGACTCCATTTATCAATCTCATTGAAACATTTATCCAATCTCATTGGAAACTCAGCTTTGGTTTCTATTTTTGGTTACATTTTTTAGATGTAAACATCATTTTATCTTTATAGTCTGCAATGTCAGATTTCATACATTTATAGAAGAAATAAACACATTTCTTGTATAAACACACCTAAAGAGAAACAGAGATAAGGTTTTCCAGTGTGGCTCAATCTGCCTTCCTGTAACACTTTCTATTCTATATAGTCTTAGTCTTAATTTTGCTCATTGTCTTTCATACAGCTATTTCTTTGCAAGAATCATTTGCAAGTAATTTATCTGCTCTTTAACTTAGCTCCATTGTATTGGAGCACATCATGGTTCAGGAAGTTTTCTCCATGTGCCTCTCTACGATGTCATTTGTCTCAAGGCAAGAAAGTGGTTTTGAACAGTTTGATATGCTCTTGGCATGCAGAATACCCAGGTGTATATAGGGTAATTAGGTTTGTATCATTGCTCCTGTAGGAACATAGATTAATTAATTTTAGAATGTAATCATTTCCCTGGGATTTGTGAAGGAGCTCGAGCTGGGACTGCATCATCATGTAGATAGCATTGGGTGTAAAACATTTAAGATGCGTATTTCTCTGAAGTGGGAACGAAAATTCACAACTTTGACATACAGCCAGAAAATGGGAAGTCCTACAACACTATCAGAGCTGTCAGTTCTCAGAGATCCTTTGAATATTTCCAAACAAAATTTGTTTAAAATTTGCTTTTTGAAAAAAAAAATAAAAATAGACAGGATGACATATTTATCGTTATACTCATAATAAAGTAGTCATCCTTCACAAAATATATCCTTCAATCAATGTCTATAAAGTCATAAATGTGATTAAATTTACAGAGAACAACTGTTTACTACCTACCATAACCCCTGCTAAATTAAGACATCAGGTTCTAAAAGAACTAATTTTCTAACAATCATAAAATTTAAAGTGATTAACAGACTTTTTGCAACAGGACGTTGTGCCTGAAAAACATACAGACTTAAATTCAGGAAGCTAAAATCCATTGATATGGAGTAATCATGGGAGCAGATGAACCACAGTAGAATTTCCCTCTGAGGAACTTTCTGAATTAATGGGTTTTGGTGGCAAAGAAAATATTTTTTTGTATTTGCCCGTTTCTACCTCTTTCTCTTCAGATCCAGTAGTTTTCAGTGTCTGAGAATGCATACCTGAGAAGAAGCAGCTTTGATTTTCTTTTCTTAAGACTAGACTGTCCCAGAAAGGACAAATTCCCTGTGACTATTTTTTCAAGTCAGTACTAGGCTTCAGCTGTTTTTTCAGTATCTGAAGGAATTTCTAGCACATTGCAAAAATCTATCCACAAAATACAATAGCACCTTGAATTATATATAGCAATATGTGGACAGTAATCAAATGGAAAATGATATGTTGACAACAAACCTACTTGAATCATACAGAACCTTCCACAAATGAGTCAGTTTACTGCACAAATGGAGTATATTAAACTTTCTAATTTTATCTTGCTTTGGGTAATTAGAAAGAATGTACAGTCTGAAAACTAATTAAAGGGAAAGTCGAAACAGCGGCAAAGGCTAATGAACTGTAAGCAGCATTCACAGATAAGTGGTGGATGTCTTTTTAAAATGTTTTATTTATTACACGTGGACACTTGCTCAGATTATATCTTCTTGGGCCCACACCAAAAATAGGATTGAGTGATACAGAAATATCTGTAAATCATTTGTATTGATATTTTAAATCACCTTGACAACTAATATCAGCTGTGACAATATTGGCAAACACCTGAGCAATACCAGTGGGGCTTATTTTATCACTAGTACTGCAGCCACTCACCATGCACATCTCCTCCTCCGATCTTGAGTCTTGGATCCAGCATTCCTGAACCCATGGTCAGACCCATCAGGGGTGAAAGCTAGTTCTCTGAGACATCCTCCTTGCATAAAGCCAAAGCATCATGGCTTAGGTTGTTTTGATAACAAAATACTGTCAGCATATTTCCTTGTGCTTTCCAACCTGGTCATATTTTGAACTATGGTCTACAGAGGATTAAATGCTTATCATTCATGTAGGGAACACCATAGCAGCTGCAGCTAGAAACTGCCTGAGAGAGAAATTATGGATCTGATCCTTGTAACAGAAGTGAGAGCAAAGGACTATTGCCAAATGTTTTTTCCTAGTGTTTTACACAGTGAGTGAATACAATTAGACATATCACCTCTTCTAAGAACAACAGAGAAAAAAAAAATAAAGTATCCATGCAATTTACTGTATGAATTTTACTACAAAGATACTTTCTATGCAAAACATTTTTACCTATCTGAATTATGTTACGTATATACAAATTTAAGAGATTTTCATATTTAAAAACCCAATGGTATTTCTTTGATGCTTTCATTACAAAAGCAAAATAATTTTCATTTAGTGTGCAAAGACTTTTTTGTTTGTTTTAGTTTTAGTGTCTTTTAACTTGGACTAGGCAACAGAGTTTATATTTTGTGTTCATAAAATGATAAGAGGTTTTGATTCCTGAAGAAGTAAGGAGAGGGGTCAGCAGACCTATTACCATAGACTTCCAGTAGGCAGAACTTGTCCTGTTTAACAGACTGGTTAACAGAGTCGCTGGGGAGACAGTTCTAAAGGGCAAAGGAGTACAGGAAGGCTGGAATTTCTTCAAGTAGAAAATCTTAAAGGCACAGGAGCAGGCCATGCCTACATGTTGGAAGATGACCCAATGGGGAAGAAAGCCAGCCTGGCTGAACAGAGAGCTTTGGCTGGAACTCAGGATAAAATGGGTCTTTGGAAGAAGGGGAAGGCCACTCAAGGTAGGGAAGAAAGTTAGGCAACTGAGATATTTAGTCTGAAGAAAATGAGGCTGAAGGGAAACCTTATCTCTCTCTACAACTACTTGAAAGGGCATTGTAGTGTGGTGGGTGTCAGTCTCTTCTTCCAAGTAACTGATAGGAGAAGAGGAAATATCCTCAGTTTGTGCCAGGTTGGGTTTAATTTGGGCAGTAAGAAAAAAAAAAGTATTTTAAAGGGTTGCCAATCATTGGAACTGTCTGCTCAAGGAAGTGGTGGAGTTACCATCCTTGGAGGTATTTGAAAGACATGTAGATGTGGAGCTTAGTGACATGGTTTAGTTGGGGATTTGACAGTGCTAAATTAGAGTAGGAATTGATAATCTCAAAAATCTTTTCCAGCCTAGACAATTCTATGATTCTGTGATGCTGTATATGACATGTTTCAGTCATGTCATGTAAATAAGGTCTAATAGATGTCTTAGAAAAAATTTTTGAGCTGCCTTTGAGCATATAAAATTTCTAGGACAGTTGACAAGACACGTCACGAATGGCAAAATGAAAACAAGACAGAAGATGCATTCTGTGATTGTACCTATCAGAGTCCAACCACTGATGGTCATTCAGTCCTTGGAACCAGAGTGGTAAATCCCAGAAACGCCTGTCGTATGGACAGTGCAATCTCAGTATAATTTTTTTCTGTATCTACAAAAGCACTCTTATTTGTTAAATTCAGAGTTACAAGGCTTAATTTTTAAATCTTGCAATAATAACGTGCATTGCAAGCTGTGAATATGTATGATATACTCTTACACAAAGGTTTAAGAAGGTTATCTCCTTCAGAGAAAAATATTACATTGCTGATAGAATAGCTACACTATCTCAGATTCTGAGATTATTCTTTTCCAAAGCCGAAAATGGTATCCAGAAAGGTTCTTTCCTGCCTTAAAATGGTTGAAAATGAAAACTTGGATAGCTCCAAAAAAGACAGTACAAGAGTAACTTGAAAGGTCTGTTAATTAACTAACTTAACAGAAATGTGAACCATGTAAGAAGTCAATTAAGTGGAACTGATGGGCATAATCTCTAGTTTGTCAACTATTTTTTTTTATTTATTTATTTATTTATTTTTATACAAGGGTCACAGAGTGCATCAAATTCATTCTGGTGGTTATCTCTAACCACAAGGAAGAAAAGAAGGTTATCAAGAGTAGCCAGCATGGATTTGCCAAAGGGAAGTCAAAGAAGGACAAATAGCCTTCTACAATGGTGTCACTGAATGGGTACATGCAGGGAGAGCAGTGGATGTTGTCTACTTTTACTTAAACAAGGCTTTCAACACTATCTCCCATAACATCCTTGTGGGTAAGCTCAGGATGTCTGGGTTAGAAGACTGAATGGTGAGAAGGATGAAGAACTGGATAACCAATAGTGCTCAGAGGGTTAAGATGAGTGGTGCAGAGTCCAGTTGCAGACCTGTAGCTGGTGGTGTTCCCCAGGGGTCAGTACTGGGTCCAGTTTAATTCAACTACTTCATCAGTGACCTGGATGAAGGCATAGAGTGTACCCTCAGCAAATTTGCTGATGATATGAAACTGGAAGGAGTGGCTGACACCCCAGAAGGCTGTGCTGCCATCCAGTGAGATCTGGACAGACTCGAGAGCTAGGCAAAGGCAGACCTGATGAACTGCAACAAAGATAAGTGTAGAGTGCTACACCTGGAAAGGAATAATAGCACCATGCACAAATAACACCAGTACATGTTAGGGGTTGACCCACTGGAACGCAGCTCCATGGAGAAGGACCTGGGAGTCCTGGTGGAGAATAACTTATTCAGGGGACAGCAGTGTGCCCTTGTGGCCAAGAAGGCTAATGGTGTCTGGAGGTGCGTAAAGAAGAGTGTGTGCAGCAGGTCCAGGGAGGTTCTCCTCCTCCTCTACTCTGCCCAGGTGAGACCACATCTGGAGAATTGTGTCCAGTTCTGGGATCCCCAGTTCAAGAGGGACAGGGAAATACTAGAGACAGTCCAATGGAGGGCTATGAGGATGATGAAGGGACTGGAACATCTCTCTTCTGAGGAAAGGCTGAGAGACCTGAGGCTGTTTAGCCGGGAGAAGAGAAGACTGAGAGGGGATCTTATTAATGTGTACAAATATCTGAAAGGTGGGTGTCAAGTAGAAGGGCCCTGTGATAGGACAAAGGGGCAAGGGTCACAAACTGGAACACTGGAAGTTCCACCTGAGCGTGAGGAAATCTTTCTGACTCTGAGGGTGACAAAGCACTGGAACAGGCTGCCCAGAGAGGTTGTGGAGTCTCTTTTCCTGAAGACTTTCAAAATCTTTCTGGATATGTTCCTGTGTGGCCTGCCCTAGGTGATCTTGCTTTGGCAGAAGGGTTGGACTTGATGATCTCCAGAGTTCCCTTCCAACCCCTACCATGCTATGATTCTATGAAATTACAGTTTTATTTCATTATTTTAATCAACGTTTCAGTGTAGAGCATGTGTATTATATGTCTGCCAAGACTAGATCATAAACTGTAGGATTTTTGATTTGTTATTATTCCTCAGTCAGCACAAAATAGACATTATTATTTTTATGACAAAATTTTCATTGCTGAACCTATAGTTACTGATCTGATTAAGTTGTCACCCTGAAATATATACTTTTCTAAAGAGCATCTTCTTTTCAAAGTAAAGCCACATGTCCTTTAGTTTTACCTTCTAAATTTAGGAAGCAATGTTAAGATCGATGTGAAATTTTTTTTTTTTTTTTTTTTTTTTTAATATCCTGAAGAATTCTTAATTTAACAAAGCTTTTTAACTAATTTTACATTTAGGCCTAAGATCACTCCTACTGAGCAGCCAAATTTAAAGGACTTTTGGGCATCTTTACCATGGTGACACGAATTCTGTAGTTTTACTGTTGCTATAGCACAGCACATTTCAGAAGTTTTCTCAAGCCCCACAGACTTAAATAAGAACAATTTTTGTAAGTCCAAGACAAAAATCCCACAGTCTAAGATAAGACGTGTTTTCAATTTCAGATGAAATTTTCAAATGCAGACTCTTGCATCACACAAAACCACTCTTCCCTCACACTGATGTTTCCACATTGTTCAGATAAACACTGATCCAGGAAGTGAAAGAAGGAGTGAGACTTTCATTTCCCTTATACAGCAGTGTGGAAAGTCTTTTGCAGCCTGATCTAAAACTGTTGACATCTTCCTTTCATGATGTCTTTTTCTTCTGTAGGAGGAGAGACAACAAGGACAGAAATAAAATGAGGTGTGTTGTATCAGTGGGGGAGTACATATGAAGGCATTAACCTCAGCTGGGATAAATCTTCCTTTTTCAGTAAAATTTACAGAGCTCTGGGAATATACTTAGGACTGAAGGACTTGTCTGTGTTGACTAAAAATGCCAGGGACGAGTGGCCACTTAACAAGCAAGGAACATGCTTACTAGAATTAGAATAATTGTCCTACTAATGATTAACAGTGATGTAGACAATGCACAACAAAGTATCAGCTGTCTAACAGCCAATATCAAAAAAAGCTTCCTTTTTTCATCTCAGTTTATACATCATTGTCTTCTACACCCTTGAGGAAAAAGGGAAGCTAAAATTTACAGAGAAAAAAAATAGGATTAATTGAGAATACATAACACATAAAGTAATAAATTGTCTTCACTTTGTAAGTATGTAAAAATCCTGCAGGAAATATATGCAATTCAGTTAGGTTTTATTTATATATATGCTTATTTAATATACAGATATTTTGCTTCAAAACTTTAGTGTTATGTATATGCATTTATTATATATGTTTATATATGTATATGTTCTAAACCTATGAAACAAAA